>CM032494.1:21278-34444 GCA_019059595.1 Marasmia exigua | reverse complement strand
TGTTTAATTGTGATGTGTGATGAGGTATCAAATCTTATAATTATTATTTAAACCTTGACTTAGAGAACAAGCCCAGTTATTCATGCTTTTCATGTATTTAGTTAGGATTTAAATTTACAGCCAAATTAATAAAAAACACCCAGAGTTGCAGAAACATTACATTTGCAAAAGTTTAAAAACGCCCTTAAAATTTGTACATTCATAATTATAGCCTTAACCTAAAAGTTTCGTTTCTGCAAGTAGGTCTAGGCTCATAAAGTTAATAACACGGCATAAAAATGAGTTAACCGTACCTTGCGATATTGATTAATGGTATTAAATGATGATAGTCAAAGCTTATGTCTCGCTAAACAACAAAGGCATCACCACAGGGATCATGCTGTAGGTCGAGGCTAACCAGAAGTTGGAATACAGGCCGTCCGACGTGAGCATCGGGGCCACCAATGGCAGGTCTTTCTCCACCAATGCCCTCAGTGTGATTGGGGTTGGTTAAGAAAATATCGGCATCTAGCATTCTGCGGAACTAATACGCATCTTACAAACGTGCTCTACTTTGTTACCCCATAACTTACAGTATTCATCATCATCATCATCATTTTAGTCAATAAACGTCCACTGCTAGACATAGGCCTCACCCAATGATCTCCACACAGATCGGTACTGTGCGCCGCATCCAAAGGACTCCCGCGACCTTCACCAGAATGGTGGACTGCTAGCAACAGTGTGACTGACTAGTGCTGTCAGAACTTTAATCATAAACAAGCATTAGTGATGTTCTTTTAATTCTTATTTCCAACACGGTCCACCTTGTAGGGGGCCTGCCACGACTTCGACCTCTTATACGCGGCCTCCACTCGAGGACCTGTCTGATCTGATCTCCACACAATGAGCAATCACGCAAGGAGAATCCAAGCATAGTCCTTTCCATTGCTCTCTGGGTGACTTTGAGCCTTCTAAAGCGGCCACGTGATGACATACAGAACCGAAACGGAAAAAATAAATCATAAGGGAATACTTACAAAGAGAAAGTCTGCCCAAAGTCTCCTCGAGTAGTTAAGGACCTTTCCCTTAGCTGAATGACATGTTCAAAATGACGGGGTGTCCAATTGTGTCGGCATTTCCTCGTCAGGGTGCAGGGGACCACTGGACTTATTCATGGACAAGTAAATGCCGTTGTACTCTGCAGCGTGATTATCCACCCATTTTTGAAGGATTACATCACTCCTGTCTTCATTGAAATCGCTGTGGATCCTGGGGTAAATAGAAAATCTTTGGTTACAATAATTAAAAATAATTATTGCAACCTACTTAACTACCAGAAGATGCAAGTAAGTGGTACAGTTTAATTTATGATAAATAATACTCATCAAAAATACTAGCATGATGAATATAATTTATTAGGTGCTAGTGAATTTACAAAAACATTAAAAATAATAGTTGAAAACCCCTTTAAATGTTTATATTTATTTATTTATTTAATTAGAACACCAACATAAAATACATTTTGAAAATACATAAGGGGTTAAATAATAGGGTATAAAGCTTAATGCATTTACAATTACAGGTGCAGACTGCATGCTATAGAATAAGTTAAGAAGCAACAAAAAAATTGTAAAGAAAACAATATTTAGAAACGCATTTTACGTAGTGTGGTTAGGCAGCCAATGATTTTTTAAAGCTGCGAATGTCACTCGCGAATAAATCGAGACCCTTTGATCCAGCCAAACTGATGTAGTCTTTAACAAGACGGTTCAATGGAGCATTTTGACCTAAGTTAGAATTGATACTTTGCTGAACAAGAATGTGGAATCTAGATGGGCGAGGAAGTTTAAGTGGTGCTGAGAAGGTTAGCTGCTGTAATAGATCCGGAGCATCGATGATGCCATTCGCCAACTTGTACAGGAATATCAGGTTATGCAAGCGTCTCCGACTTGATAAAGAGTTCATTTTAAAGTTTTCCAATCTGGCTTCATAATTTAGAAGTACCTTGCCCAGGTAACATTTATATGTAAGATGCCACATAAATCGTTTTTGGATGCTTTCCATATATGTATATACCTATATGATAAAAAGGTAATTGAAATCTATAAGAATAGCCGACATCTTTCTATAAGGCCGGCAATACATCAGGTGGTCCACAAGCTTGTTTGCCATTCTTTCTCAGAAATAAAATCAATGAAAAGCTGTTTTATTTCTCAGAAATTTACAAATACTTAAAAAAATACACAAAACAGTATTTATAAGAGTGGGTGTGAAGGGACACCATTCTATGGATGACTGGTAGAAATATAGGGCTACTAAAAGTCTTAAACAAATGCGTTAGGCGAATATATTCATTTACAGCCCACAACTTGTTGCAGTTGCCCTGTGTGTGTGCATTGCATGCCTACACACACGGACACAGTGCATACAGCGGCCAATCAATAGAGCAGGTGTGCAGGCGTGCAGCGCGGCGGCGACGCGTTATCAAGGGGAAATCAATGCGTGCCGCGCAGCCCCCTCACCTGTAGCCTTGAAACCTGGGAATCTAGGTGTACCCTTACACATCTACTTAATATCTACCTATTTTTAAAATAAATGTAAGGAAATCTGAGCCGGTTTTTAACAAATACGATATATTAATGTCATAATATTACTAAACCAGACTTCTTAGGCTCTTATTCTATTACAACATAGTAATAAGATCAAAAACATCAAGATTATTAAAAGGGTATAACAACAAAACAAAAACTATTAACATGTATAAGCTTGTTAACAATTATTTAACTTACCAAAGGTAGATCCGATCTTTGGGGTAGTCTTGATTATAGAGACACGATAAAAAATAGGGTAAAGTGTGATATTTATTTCGAACTAATATTCCTATTGCGATAGTAGGCATTTTAAAAACGCCATTGGAGTTAGCCTCTCCAAGATAAGCCGAAAAATAAATTATATAAAATAAAAACTGCACAACTCTTAAAAATCTCATAATTTAGACATAAACCCGTATAAATTGTTGTTTAATTTATTGAAATATTACGGACGCGACCAACAATCACAAATATCTGACCGAAGTGACAGAAATGAAGGAAGAAAGGGATGATCGATATTCATCGATGTTGAAAAAACATCGATGTTTAACTATTAAAGATCGATGTTTTAACATCGATCAGTTGACTGCGATATCATCGACGAAACATCGATGTTACCTGAATAAAATATCGGAACGTCTCTTATTTTCAGGCGCATTCTAGCGTGCAGTAGGTATACCAGCTAGCTTCAACTAAATATTGCATAGTTATTAGCAGATTACTATTATGTTTCAACTATTTCCACTAGATGACACTAATCAAAATAATCGAAGTAAGCTCAAAGCCGTACGAATAAGTTTGTTTTGATTTCTCAAGAGATTAAAAAAAATCTGTCACTGTCACACACTTGATGAGTGAGGTGTTGTTGTGAAGCGTTGGCAAATAAGATTTACCATTGATTTTGTGAATAACGAAACTTCGGTTTCTCTGCAAGCGTGCATTTATCAGTTAATTAAAACGCAGTTTTATTTGTTTCCAAAAAAATCGATGTTTTAGAAATATCGATGTCTTTCGATCGATAATTATCGTACATCGATACTTTTGATTCGATGTTGACATCGTTGTCAACATCGATGTTTTTCTAATATCGACATCCCTAAATGAATGAATGAACCTGTCAAAGTGACGTGAGAGCGCGGTAACGATCGACGGGCATGTTCCATTCTTAGTAAATTTTGTTGATTTGATTTGAGCAAAGTAGCAGCACAAAATAGTCTTTTGGCCCATCCCGTGTGGATATCCAAAATCACTGTATACATAGTCATTGCATGGGATCAAAGATCCCATATGTGCACATTTTAGGTTTTGATGATAAATTCGCTGTAGTTTTTTGTCATTGTGACCGCAAAAATAAGAAAACTGTTAAATAATGTAAACCGTCAGATTTTTAAATAACAAAACGATTAAAATTTTGGTGTAACCTCCTCGAAACTAGTGCCGCCAATCGATTTTAATTTATTTTGGCGAAGATAAGCAAAAACTGCTATTGTGAATGACTCAAGAAAAATAGTTACAATTGTATGAGATATAATTGTATAAGATTATCTTCGTACAAGTAACCATGACTCCCATAATTGCTAAACTTTAGACGGTAATAAGAATTATGATTACTTAAACGAAGATAATATTATTACGTATCATAGAATTATATTATAGTTCTATGTTACGTATATACGTCTCGAACAACTGTTAATACCACAGATTTAATAATAGTAATAGATAGTAGTTAATACTTTACATAATATTTCTCAAGAGTAGGTACTTTTTATTTAAATATCTCATATTCGCCGTTTCGACAGGTATCACGTTTAAGCCCACCGTTTCGGTTGATGCAATTCAAATATATATTTTTTTAATTTCTTGTGGTTTAGTGTTTAAAGGTTGTGTGTTTTAGTATTAAAAGTTGTTGATTTGTATCGTTTTTACTAACACTGCTGCACAAGGAACGTGAGCATAGGACGGGTGGTGCGCCAACGAGATATAAATTTGACCTTGAGTCAATATAAAGTTGTGCCAGCCGCTGTGCCATTGTTAGGTACACTTCTTATTTTATTGTGGCAATCCCGTTACTGCTTACTGCACGTCAGTAGTAAATAGATTGGGAACTTTAACTCGAACAAGTCGAGTTAAAGATCCCAATCTATTAAAAGATCGTAAAGATTGGAGTCTCTGATCCCTAACCGTTCGCATAGCTTGGAACCGCGGTTAGTCTCCGATTCCCTAACCGTTCGCACAACTTGAAGCTGCAGTTAGAGCCTCCTAAAAGTAATTCGATTCACAATAGATCTTATCACAGGTTCGGCAGCGCGGTTCGGCAGCGCCGCCTCGGATACAATGTTAGCATATTCTTACGTTGCGTGGTAAACATTCATCCAGCGAAAATTTAACAAAAAATAAAACGTTATGCAAACTCACCTGTGTATCGCGGCAAATGTTCCAAATACACTCACAAAAAATAATTACCATTTATTACTCCACTCAAGATACTAACACACGCAAAATAACATCGTTTTAAGGGAACTAGATGGTCTTGGCAAGAATTTTAGATTACATACATACATTGTGATATTATTTACCAAACAGTTTTGGTCTCTTTTTTACACAATTTGTACATAAAATATGATGATATTATGGTCTGACATGGTGCAAATTTAATGCTCCCGTTTACAGCCACACCAGATCGGGTGCTTTAATTCGGGCTGTATCCCTACACGAGGGCACTCACTTAAGCATCAAACTGTGGCACTACATCAATATAGTAGATACGAATAAATATGATGATATTATGGTCTGACATGGTGCAAATTTAATGCTCTCGTTTACAGCCACACCAGATCGGGTGCTATAATTCGGGCTGTATCCCTACACGAGGGCATTCACTTAAGCATCAAACTGTGGCACTACATCAATATAGTAGATACGAATAAATATGATGATATTATTGTCTGACATGGTGCAAATTTAATGCTCTCGTTTACAGCCACACCAGATCGGGTGCTATAATTTGGGCTGTATCCCTACACGAGGGCACTCACTTAAGCATCAAACTGTGGCACTACATCAATAAAGTAGATACGAATAAATATGATGATATTATGGTCTGACATGGTGCAAATTTAATGCTCTCGTTTACAGCCACACCAGATCGGGTGCTTTAATTCAGGCTGTATCCCTACACGAGGGCACTCACTTAAGCATCAAACTGTGGCACTACATCAATATAGTAGATACGAATAAATATGATGATATTATGGTCTGACATGGTGCAAATTGAATGCTCTCGTTTACAGCCACACCAGATCGGGTGCTATAATTCGGGCTGTATCCCTACACGAGGGCACTCACTTAAGCATCAAACTGTGGCACTACATCAATATTGTAGACAGGAATAAATATGATGATATTATGGTTTGACATGGTGCAAATTTAATGCTCTCGTTTACAGCCACACCAGATCGGGTGCTTTAATTCGGGCTGTATCCCTACACGAGGGCACTCACTTAAGCATCAAACTGTGGCACTACATCAATATAGTAGATACGAATAAATATGATGATATTATGGTCTGACATGGTGCAAATTGAATGCTCTCGTTTACAGCCACACCAGATAGGGTGCTTTAATTCAGGCTGTATCCCTACACGAGGGCACTCACTTAAGCATCAAACTGTAGCACTACATCAATATAGTAGATACGAATAAATATGATGATATTATGGTCTGACATGGTGCAAATTTAATGCTCTCGTTTACAGCCACACCAGATCGGGTGCTATAATTCGGGCTGTATCCCTACACGAGGGCACTCACTTAAGCATCAAACTGTGGCACTACATCAATATAGTAGATACGAATAAATATGATGATATTATGGTCTGACATGGTGCAAATTTAATGCTCTCGTTTACAGCCACACCAGATCGGGTGCTATAATTCAGGCTGTATCCCTACACGAGGGCACTCACTTAAGCATCAAACTGTGGCACTACATCAATATAGTGGATACGAATAAATATGATGATATTATGGTCTGACATGGTGCAAATTTAATGCTCTCGTTTACAGCCACACCAGATCGGGTGCTTTAATTCAGGCTGTATCCCTACACGAGGGCACTCACTTAAGCATCAAACTGTGGCACTACATCAATATAGTAGATACGAATAAATATGATGATATTATGGTCTGACATGGTGCAAATTTAATGCTCTCGTTTACAGCCACACCAGATCGGGTGCTATAATTCGGGCTGTATCCCTACACGAGGGCACTCACTTAAGCATCAAACTGTGGCACTACATCAATATAGTAGATACGAATAAATATGATGATATTATGGTCTGACATGGTGCAAATTTAATGCTCTCGTTTACAGCCACACCAGATCGGGTGCTTTAATTCGGGCTGTATCCCTACACGAGGGCATTCACTTAAGCATCAAACTGTGGCACTACATCAATATAGTGGATACGAATAAATATGATGATATTATGGTCTGACATGGTGCAAATTTAATGCTCTCGTTTACAGCCACACCAGATCGGGTGCTTTAATTCAGGCTGTATCCCTACACGAGGGCATTCACTTAAGCATCAAACTGTGGCACTACATCAATATAGTAGATACGAATAAATATGATGATATTATGGTCTGACATGGTGCAAATTTAATGCTCTCGTTTACAGCCACACCAGATCGGGTGCTATAATTCGGGCTGTATCCCTACACGAGGGCACTCACTTAAGCATCAAACTGTGGCACTACATCAATATAGTAGATACGAATAAATATGATGATATTATGGTCTGACATGGTGCAAATTTAATGCTCTCGTTTACAGCCACACCAGATCGGGTGCTTTAATTCGGGCTGTATCCCTACACGAGGGCACTCACTTAAGCATCAAACTGTGGCACTACATCATGAACCATGTTTTCTAAAATAAACATAATACAATAGAATAGTGCATGTGTACAATAGAATAGAAACTGATTGATAAATAAAGTAAAAACTGTTAGAATTACCTTCTTTTTTATAAGTTTTAGATATACACTTAAAACGAACCATCATTTTGAGTAGTTATCTTAGACCTTGAATGTAGAATTAATTTAATGAATGCACGACCACTGCACTGCTAGAATTATTCTCACAAATGAATAAAAGCCGATAGTCAGCATAATGTTCCCGGCGCGTGTAAGTCGAAAGATAAGGTGACTGCATACTGTACGGAATTGAGTTCGTGTTATAAAATACAAGTTGAGCGCAAGTACAAGGTTATATTTTTAGTATTTACAAACGAATAATTAATACGATATGTGTTTCTTACACGTAAACTATTATTGTTTTATAAAATAGTTTAGTTCTTTTATGTATGAAAGACAAATCAACCTCAAATTACAAATTATTTTCCTCTTTTTGAGTGTTATAATAGAGAAGTGGGGGATAATAAAAATATTTTGAATCAATAGAAGTAGGTAATGACTTTCAAATTATACATCAACTCATAGTAACCTTGCCACTTGTTATAAGTGCATTAAAAATGTTGCATTACCTGCTAAAATATCAACTACAAATTTGTATAAAATAGTAACAAGAAAGCTCGTAAACATTTTGACATATTAACCAGCTTGGTTGTGATATAAAAATATGCATATAAAATATTGGTTAACTAACACAGTGAAAACTGTCCTTTAGTAACGTACGGTAACACACAGAAATTATTTTGCTTACCAATTACTTCCAGGCTCACTCGCACATTCAAACATTACCTGCTAACGCAGCGAGAATGGGTATTATCATTTTGTCACCGTACACTGTAAGCCAAAGAATTTGAACAAATTACATGGTAACTATTATTGTATGACTAACTGAAAAAGAAGTTACTGGGCAGTTGATTTTGATACAAATAAATAAAAAATATAATAATTCAAACATCCTCTAAACATTTAGTACTCTCAGTTGTACAAGGAAACAGAAATCTTACAAAACACAGTGAAATGTACTATAAGCTACCTCTTCTAATTAATATTTAGGTGAAAGACATTTGCCAAATGATGGTACCTATATGGTTGATGTACTTATCAACTACAATTTTTAATTACCAAAAAAAAAAAAAAAAAAGCTTTCTACAATAAAACAAATAACCTTTTAAACCGTTTTCTTTGCTTTGAAGTGTACATGACGTATTCTTCATTGCGGATGGCTTCTATGTACACTATCCTAAATAGTAAATATCTGATTGTCACAATATGTTACCATCAGGCGAACCGTAAGCTTGTTTGCCACTATAAAAAAAATATATGGTTTAGTAACTTTCAGACAAATACACATACACACATTATTAAATTATCATTTCAAGGAACTATAATTGTTATAAAATTTTTAGAATTCGATTCATTTTGTGTGGGATAAGTAAATAAAATAAATAAATAGATGCATAACCGACATGGCGTTTATATTTAAAATTTAACTTCATTGGGTAGAGAATGTCTAGATGGCGATGATTTTAATTTATTTTATGAATAACTCTAACAATTCAAGAATACGTTGTAACTTTCATTATAGTTACGTGTATTTGTTGATTTGTGTTAATTAGATGAACCATCATGTAAATAAATAAAATATTTTAAAGCAGGCAAAACCACGCGCGGTGCGTAGTGTTCCCACATTATTTACCGCGGCAGTACCTAAATATTAAATCGCTGACGAGCGATTACCTAAAGCTAGAACTTTCGGTAAGTAATTCGAGATAATTGTTTGTTTCAATATTGCTGGTTGGCAATATTTGAATGTGTGCAAGTGACTTACAGTGTTACAGTTTTAATGTGTGATTGAAAATGTTTGTATATATAATGAGCGTCAATTATATAGATCACCATTATTTTCTGTGATCAATATCTGATCATCCACGCTTCGTGATATTTATTCTCCGAGGAACACAGCAAGCTGAGATAATGTTCGTGAGTTTATTTTTTATTATCTTTTATATCAACTATTTGGTTTGGGCGGCTGCGTCAATGTTTATTTGTTTTGACAGGCATTTACTCCAGATAAATGTCGCGGTCTTCGCACATCGGACTAATCTTCTAGTAAGTACATGTTGTTATAAGAATGTTTTTTGTTTGCAGGTCTGCTTCAACTTCTGAATCCCGGAAGAGAGTTCTCGCTGAGGACCTTTACGTGTCCGAGTCGGAGTATAGCTCGGGTGTAGAAGATCCATGGTAAATATTTTGTCAAATTCTTAAAACTAAACACTGGTTAATTGAGGTATTATCAAATAATTACCTTAGTTTAGTTACTAACATATTGTTGTTTTTGTTACAGCCCGCCGATAAAGCAACGCAAAGCCAGTAAAAAGGCCAACGAGGAGAAGTCGAAGCCAATTAGAAAGTCGAAGTACGTATGTTTCCTCCTCACAATATTTTAAACATGTTACTTAGAAGATTTGTTAAGTAATCAATCTTATAGTGTATAGCTGAAATGCATTTTGAGAGTTGGATCTCACTGCACCGGTTATTTGTACTATTGTAATCTGTAAGGTGTAGATAAACGCTATACTTCTTGCCTGTCTTTTTATCATAGTGTGTGATGGTATAACTAGTCTATCATTGTGCGGTTTCTCCTTGTTTATTCAAGATTTTTTATGCTAGAGGCGGGCAAACGAGCAAGCGGATCACCTGATGGATGGTAATCACCGCCGCACATAAAAATCTGCGAGATCGGAGAGGTCGCTGATGCGTTGCCGGCCTTTCAGAAAGATTTTAATTAAAATCTTAATGTCTATCATTAATTTACAGGAGCAGCAAGTCGAAGGCGAACAAAAACGCCAACGTCTTCGAAGAGTTGTTCGGAGACGCAGCCGAACCTACACCGCCGCCGCCACAATCAAAGTTGTGGTCGTCATTATCTCGGCGTGTAGCGGGCGGCATCAGTCGACGGTCGATACTGCAGACGGGCGGTGAATTTTTTGTAGACCTCCGAGTATTCGACACGTCGACTATTATAGATCTGGACTCGCGGGACCGCTCCGACAAGTGGAGCGGTTGTTTGCGGATTCGCCTAACCCCGGAGGATCCGCTGTGGTCCACAATAAAAACAATATTTAAAGACAGCAGTCGGCTGTTCCAGGGTGAGGCGACATTTTACCCCGATAATAAGAAATAGTTTTATTAAACTATTTCTTATTATCGATTGATATTTTTAAGTTAACATTTTTTTTTTTGTTTAGCAAGTAGGTCACATAATCAGGTAGGTAGTTAATGTAACTTAGTAACAAGCACAATGGCTACATTGAGAACAATTTTTTGTTCAGTATGTCAAGCATCTATAATTAAAAAAGAATTTCCGGGACACTTGCGAAGCCTTGCCCACAAAAATAATACATTAATTAATTATGATGATGGAATTGAGACTGTTAATTCAGCTTTTAGAGGTCGTATAGTATCATATCGAATAACCCCCGACTGTGAATTCACTTCCAGCGGTGAGAAGTTGGCGATTACTTCACCTACTCACTTCATGCATTGTATTTCGTCTAAGTTACGGAAAGTGCTTGATTTGGCTATCGCGTCTCATATTAATATAAAGGTGAACTTTGAATTATTTGTTAAAGTTATTTTACCTAAAGACGATACGATGGAAATAAAATCATTTGCTACGGAAAATATTCCCATATTTTCGAACTATTCTTTTGACAACTTATTAGATAATATTTCAGGATTATTATGTAAAAAGATAGATGGATTTCAAGAAAAGGGGAGCGGGTGGTCTCTTTTGGATATACTTTATCTCGAATCTAATATAAACAAATATTCACCGCTCAGAGGTTCTAGCTATTTAGAATTGCCAAAAAAAATTAAATCAAAAAAGGCTTGCTTGAATATCAGAAACGAAGATGAATATTGTTTTGCTTGGACAGTTTTGAGTGCTTTATACCCAAAGGTGAAAAACGCCAGTCGAGTACAATCATATCCACACTTTAGCGATGTTTTGAATCTTGATAACATGCATTTTCCAGTTTCATTTAAAGACATTAAAATATTTGAGAAAAATAATCATGACATTAGCGTAAATGTTTATGGCTTAGACTACAAACAAAACATTGTTGGGCCATTGTATAAGACATTATTAAAAAAGAAAAATCACATCAATATGCTTCTGTTAGAAAATGGTATGAAATCACATTATTGTCTAATAAAAGATTTAACGAGATTAGTTCGAAGTCAGATTACAAAGCACCATGGAAAGTTGCACTTTTGTGATGAATGTTTATTGTTTTTTAAATCAAAACAAGATCAAGATAAACATATTTGTGGGGGTGTTGTTACGTTATTACCAGAAATTGGCAGTAAAATGCAATTTAAAAATTATCAATGTATGCAAAATGTTCCGTTCGTTATTTACGCGGATTTTGAGTCAATTTTGCAGCCATGTAATGAGAGCAAAGGCGCGCACACATTAAAAACACAAAAACATCTACCGGCGGCGTTTGCTTATTACATTGTTTGTAATTATGATAATTCACTTAACCGATTAGTGACCTATCGAGGGGACTGATTCTGCGTCACAGTTCGTAAATCAATTGGAAAAAGATGTAAAGCGTATTTATAGTGTTATTAAATCAGCATCTGAAAATCCGGTTCCAATAATTTATAGCGATAAAGAACGATCTAGTTTTGAAAAGGCAGAGTACTGTTATTTATGCGCTAATTTGCTGATAGGAGATAAAGTGCGGGGACCACTGTCACTTCACAGGAAAATATCGTGGTGCCTGTCACTCTTACTGCAATATTCAGTTTAAAATACCTTCGTTTATACCAGTATTCTTCCATAATTTATCGGGTTACGACTGCCATTTATTCATCCGTGAACTAAGTAGTTTTCCGGGTGAAATTAAAGTTATTCCCAAAAACAAAGAGAATTACATATCCTTCACCAAGTTTATTCAATTTTCAACTAATAATTTTATGCAGTGCGGTTTGTTGATTCCTTCAAATTTTTAGGGACAAGTATCGAACAATTAGCTAAAAATCTACAACAAACTGACTTTACACATTTACGTGCTTATTGTAACAATGAAAATGAATTATTGTTGTTAAGTAGAAAGGGAGTGTACCCATACGATTACATATCAAACTGGAAGGTATATGAAGAGGAGAACTTACCGTCCATAGACAAGTTTTATAATAATCTCTCTAATGAAGCTATTAGTCAGTCTGATTACGAACATGCAAAAAAGGTGTGGAAATGTTTTGATATAAAGAACTTAGGACAGTATACTGATCTATATGTAAAGAGCGATGTATTGATATTAAGTGATATATTTGAAAAGTTTCGTAAAACATGTAAAGTAACTACAACTTAGGATCCTGCTTTTTTATCTCACTGCGCCAAGTCTCAGCTTCGATGCTCTGTTACTAAAGACAAAAGTAAATTGGATGCTTTCAGATTTAGAAATGATTAGAATGATACAAAAGCGGAATCGTTGGGGGTTATTTGTCTCGTGTTCTAAAAAGTATGCTAAATCCAATAACCAATTATCAGCTGACTTACGACCCCCGTTTACCCAAACCATTTTTTAATTTATGATGGATG
>CM032494.1:0-21178 GCA_019059595.1 Marasmia exigua | reverse complement strand
CAAACGCGCAACGTGCCCGAGCCCGTGCCTGCCCTGAAGGGGCAGAATATCATACACGCGGCCGTAGGCAGGAACCACACCCTCTTCGTCACAGGTACGGATCCATTACACTCTCTACACTAGACGTGTGTAATTTTACTGAAACGACTCAGTGATCCGGCTCAGCCAAATGATACAACCGTTCCGAATCTCTAATGTTCGCTCCGAATGTATCATTCGACTCAAATGAATCTCGAGTTTGAGTGAGCCGGAAGATCCGAATGAACATAATGATCCGAATGAGCTGAATGATCCGAGTGAGCCAAATGAGTGGAATGATCCGAATTCAGAGCGAAAGAGTAAGCTGTGGGCTGTCCGGAGTGAATAGGTAACCGTCTTTGAATGTATTACGCGGAGAAAAGAGATAGATATATTACATGGCACAGCAGGAGGGGATCTATTATTTATTCATTTGTAACAAAATCCATTAATCACGGATCTATCTAAGAGATTATGTTCCAAATGATTCAAATGAAGCGTTTCACTGTACCGCATCTTCGCACTGATCCAGATGCAAATGTTCCAATCTTTTGAAAGATACTTTTTGCCAAGTATAGTCCATACTAATATTATTAATAGGAAAGTGTATGTGTGTGTCTGTTTTTTTTTTCGTTCGTGCAAAATGGAGCGCGACGAATTGATGTAATTTTTTAAATAGATTTAAATGAAGGGTTTTCCATCCCTTCGACATAGGCTACTATGTGGCAAACCGATAACCACGCGAGCGAAGCTGCGGCCACTAATAGACTTATAAATCGTGGCCAAACTCTTCTCTAAAAGGGCAGAATATGATGCTTCGGCAGGAAAAATCTAAATAGATATAAAGTGCCTTAATTTTATTGGTATTCTTTAAACATTTGCTAACCATATCAAATTATTAACATTAAATCTGGTTCAGTCATGAGTTCAGTGGCATGTAGCGGAAGGTTGGATAACTAAACTAGTTTAAAACTTACCCGACAGGTGTTGCACCTAGTATTTTACATCACACTATAGTCCATTCAGTATCTTTCAAATTTTTAAATTCAAATTATTTATTGCATATCACATTACAAGACAAGGTGGTACATAAACTTAAAAGGTATACATGTGACGCCCCGGGAGGGCACAGCAAGTCACGAAAGAGGGCTTACTACTAATAAAATTATACATAACTACCTGTGCGGATAAAGAATGGGATCAGAAATGGCGGCGCATCCATTCACTTCTCGCTCGCACACTATTTGCGTCTATACTCACACCCCACGAGTGCGACTATAGACGCAAATAGTGTGCGAGCGAGAAGTGAATAGATGCGCCGCCATTTCTGATCCCATTCTTTATCCGCACAGGTTGTAACTACTAAAATTATTACATTTTCACCAAATTTTCCCCACTTTAACATTATATTATTAATTACTTAAATTATTAATACATATTTATAACTATATTATTATTATATTGATGCATCACATTTCAAACATTTTATCATCAAAAACTTCTTGCAAGCTATAATAACACTTATTTCTTAGAATGTTTTTAAGCCTTTTGTGAAAAAGGTTGAATAGCACAGTTCTATTTTGACATTAAAAGTGAGACGCTCCTTTTAAACCTAACCGATATTTTTAATTAACGAGATTGTTTTCTTTGGAAATCTAATCAAATTTTTGTTTGTTTGATTGACATTTGACTGGCTCGATGTGACGTCACTCCCTATGATGTTGCACACTCGAGCATAACATGTACATAAGAGAACTACTTCTTTTTCGTCTACTTAATGGCAAGTCAGACACTTATAAGATTAGCTTAGTAACGGGTTCAGTAGTTTAAGGTGATAGGGCACACTAGCGACGCCAATCGATTTTAATTTTTAGCTACTTAACCGGATCTATTTTAAACAATTTCGGGGTTACAACATCTCGGCAAACACTTATACTATTTATTAAATAACCTTATAAAAATGTTGGGTCCAACGCGAACGCGAAAAATTGATTCACGCCAAAAGTGGCCACATCCAATAAATTTTTCGCGTACAAAAACGGACCCAACATTTATGCATGGTTATTTAATAAATAGTATAAGGGTCATTCTACTTTTTAGTGCAGGTTTTCGCACTGCTAAAAATAGATTTAAAAAAATTTATCATTAGAGATATATTAAGTAATTTAACTGTATTTATGCGTAATTATACCTATACAATTGAAATTAACTGCCAGCAGCGAATTTCGTACTTATTTCTTTCTGAAAATGAAGGATTTGGCGAGCAAGGTAGCAAAATCATACAACTTTGTTACCAATCTAAATATTTTTATTGAGCAGCTTTAGTCACTCATTACAAACAAACAATTAACAAAACGTATTTTAGGAACATAAATATTTCTCTTTCTTCTAAAATTAGAAATTATCATTTATTAAGTCTTATAAATCACATTAAAATAACAACTATGTTACTGTTGCGCATTTTTGTTTACAAAGATTTAATTATAAAATGTATATACGTAAAAATATCTTAACAACGTATTTAACATTCGAATTAAAAAATATAACCTTTCATCTGATATATCTGTAATGTAGCTTATTATGCCTGTTGAGAATCGTGATGGTTGTTTTTGATCACCTTGACGTATGTATGTGGATTTGCATGAATTATATTTTGGTAGCTGCCCTTTTCTTCAGCTTGGACCGGAAGATGATGTATAAAAGGAAAACTGTTAATGCCTTTTGATGATGGTTTATTCTGTTAGTTTACAAACATGCTAAAAAAATGAAGTGACAAATTTTTTGATGTTTTTCGTAGAAGTCCTTTTGTCTATGACAGATCTAGTGATGTCGCTGAAAATTGTCTTTGACAGATGTAGTGTTGTCAACATACTCCCCCCCTTGAAAGTTTAACTGTCAAGAGGCTCTTGTGATTGTATGATCATTGGGCACAGTCTTGACAGCGCTCTTCTGAGGATGCCCCGTTTCGTAACAATATCGACAACCCTGGTCACCCCATCGTCACCAGGATACAACTTCGTGATTTTTCCCAAAAGCCAATTTAGTGGTGGCAGCTGTTCGTCCTTCACCAGCACGAGATCACCTATTTGGACGCTCTGGCCTTTTGATGTCCACTTTGTCCGATGTTGGAGGTCGGAGAGTACTTCCTGCGTCCATCTTCTCCAAAATTGTTCACGCAGCATTTCCAATAGGCGATATCTATTGACGTTAGCAACTCGTACGTCGGAGACTGGATTAGGTAACGCAGTTAATGGACGGCCAATGAGAAAGTGCCCAGGAGTAAGTGGATTGAGTTCGGATGGATCAGTTGACAATTTTGAAAGTGGACGGGAATTTAATATAGCCTCTATTTGGGCGAATAATGTAGACAGCTCTTCAAATGTTAGGCTGGTGTTACCAGCAATGCGTTTAAGGTGAAATTTTGCGGATTTTACGCCTGCCTCCCAAATTCCACCGAAGTTGGGTGAATATGCAGGACTGAATAGGAAATTGATGCCTTCTGTTGACGCAAAACTATCTACGGATTCATAATATTTTTTAAGTAATCTAGCCAATTCGTTGCTTGCTCCTACGAAATTCTTACCATTATCGCAGTAAATAGTCAGAGGCTTGCCACGACGAGCAATGAACCTACGCAAGCATAATATAAAGGCGTTAGTACTCATGTCATCACGAGTTCCAAATGCACGGCTTTAGTGCAGAGACACACAAAAATACAAAGGTAACATTTACTGACACGTGATCCACGACCTTTGCGGCTAGATATAAGAAATGGACCTGCGAAATCTGTGCCGCAAGTCTCGAAAGGTGGCGCTGGAGTCACGCGTGGACTGGGTAAGTTACCCATCAATGGTTGCATCGTTTGAGCTTTAAATCTTTTGCATGTGAGACATTTAAATACTGTTTTAGAACTTAATGATCTGCCACCTATTGGCCAAAACTGTTCACGGATAGAACTTAATAATTGTTGCGGACCACAATGAAGTAATCGCAGATGTTCGCTATCAAATAAAAGTTTAGCTAAATTGTGTTTGGAGTGAATTAACATAGGATGAATTTTATCATATGGACAATGTGATGCATTTTGGATACGACCTCCTACTCTAAGTACCCCTTTATCATCGAGGAAGGGATTTAAGGATATGAGAGTTGACTTTGAATTGACTGAATTAGTTGTAGCTAGTAAATGCAAATCATTTGAAAATGACTCCCTTTGTGATTCCTTTACTAAGAGGATTAAAGATTGATTTAATTCATCAGTGGTAAGTGTTCCCTTTAATTTATTTATCATTTCTTTGCAATTTTTAATAAAACGTAGGACGTATGCCATTACTCTTTGTAGTTTATGAAAACTTGAATATTTATGAAACGGTACTATACCTTCATTTATGTGTAGTGTAAGACTTGTTTTTGTTTCAGGTAGTTCAACGCGAGCGGGATTAGAAGAAGGCCAATTCTCTTCAGATTTTACTAGGAAAGGAGGACCGTGCCACCAAAGAAGATTGTCATGGAGCTGCCGCGGAGATACGCCGCGAGAAGCCAAATCAGCTGGATTTACTTCGGTAGGCACATGACGCCATGACTGTTGATCAGTAAGTTGACGAATTTCCTCAACCCTATTACAAACAAATGTCTTTAGAGTCTTTGGTTGAGTCTTGAGCCATCCCAGAACTATAGTCGAATCTGACCAAAATAGGGATCTTGACACAGGGATCCTAATTGACTTAATTACTTTAGCATGGAGTCGTGCACCCAATTGTGCACCTAACAACTCTAATCTTGGAATAGTTGCAGCTGGCTTTAGAGGCGCTACTTTCGACTTCGCACATAACAATTTTGTTTGACCATTAGAGAGAGACTTTACATAAATGCAAGCAGCATAGGCCTTTTGAGATGCGTCAGTAAAACAATGGATTTCGACATCAACTGAATTATGGGGTAGGACACATCTAGGTATTTTTATATTTGACAGATAGGTGAGGTTATTTATGAAAGATTCCCACAAACGTTTGATCTCATCGGGAACTGGATCGTCCCAATCTAATTTGAGACACCATAGATCTTGTAAAATTATTTTAGGTGTAATAGTGCATGCGGACAATAGACCAAGTGGATCAAACAATTTACTGGACATAGACAAAATATTTCGCTTTGTTATTTTGGAGAGAGTGTCAGACTGTGTCGAATATTGAAGGACATCACTTGAAGGCGACCATTTTAACCCTAAGACATTGGAGTCCTTTGAAAAATCTTGTGACTCATGATTGAGAGGAAGGTCTTCAAATATATCCGGGGAATTAGTACGAAGCTTCCTCAAGGGAAAACAGCCTTCGTTTAATTTGTCAATGACACCTTTGACTATTGATTTTAGTTCAGTTTTGGAATTTGAGCCAGTGTTGAGGTCGGCCACGTAAAAGTCGTGGCGAATGACATTAGCGACCTTTTCATCAGAACTCTCCTCAGCAAGTTGAAGTAAGCACCTAGTGCTCAAAAAAGGTGCGGATGCAGTCCCATAAGTAAGGGTGTTTAATTGAAGAACTTTGACTGGTTGGGCGGGATCACTCCGTCGAGCGCTACTTGCCTGTACATCTTTTCGATGTCTCCTGTGACGACGTATGTATTTTGGCGAAATCTTAAGAGAATAGAAAACAGGTCATCTTGAATGGTAGGACCGACTGACATTATTTCATTTAATGATTTACCTGAAGACGTTTTAAATGAGGCGTCAAAAACAACTCGTAATTTCGTAGTTTCGCTTTGCTCGCGAAGAACTGGATGATGAGGGATGTAGTACCCGAATGTAGGACGAGACACCTCTGTCAGATGCCCTAAATCTTGGTATTCCTGCAAGAACTTTGAGTAGTCTTCTTTGAGATTTGATTTAGTTAGACGTTTTTCTAAATTGAAGAAGCGCTTTTGTACAATAGGATAGGAATCACCTAGTGATTCTTCTGGAATTTCACGTAACGGAATTTTGACGCTGAATCTTCCGTCCGACAAACGTTTATGATTGTTGAGAAAGTGAGCTTCACACTCTTCTTCTTCTTTGGACAATAATTTAGTTGCCTGTGGAAGCTCTTCAACTTCCCAAAATTTAGCAAGAGAATCTTTAATCTCTTGAGAGAAGTTGCATTGCACTTTGGGATTGGAGCCTGACCTAGATTTAGACTTAAAACAGATAGGACCAGCCACGAGCCAGCCAAGTCTAGATTCTTGTAATGTAGGTTGATTTGGACTCAATTTTATTTTATTTGACATGATAATGTCCCAGAAAACGTCAGCGCCCAGCAAAATGTCAATTTCGGAAGGTTGGAAGAATGTGGAATCTGCCAACTGAACATTAGGCGGGAGACGCAAATTTGATACATCAACTGGGGCGTTTGGCAAATTGTTTGTTATTTGCGGAATGACTAGACAGCTAACATTGAGATTAAAATCATTAACTCGAGATTTGACTTGTAGATCACAAATTTGGACCGTGCTGGTAACGCTATTGTTGACACCACAAACAGAAATTGGGTTTGTACGAGAAGACGAAATATTCATAATTCTTTTCATTTTTTCAGACAAGAACGAAGATTGACTGCCACTGTCAAGTAAGGCCTTAGCAGAGAAAGACTTATTATTATTAACATCCACTAAGTAAACTTCGGCAGTGCACAATAGGACCTGACTTGGCGTCATAGCAGAGAGAGCAACACTAGACGAAGGAGAATCATTGTCGACATCTACTTGCGTCGTGGGTAAGGTAGGTGTGCCTCTATTATTATTATTATTTTCATATTTTTGGTGTAATAATGAATTGTGTCTTTTTTTGCAGATGGGGCATGGACCTAGGCGACATTGCGAAATGTGATGATTTTGCCGAAGACAATTGGCACAAGTTTTATTTTTATTAATAAAGGATATTCTATCATTTATTGTCATTGATTTGAATTTATCACACATGTGAAGTAAATGAGTTTGGTTGCAAGCAATACATTTGAATTTATTTTCTGTATTAACAAATGACTTAGTAGATTTAATGAATTCTTTTTGTGGGGGCTTATTAGCATTGGACTCGGTGTTACTATACTGTATTGTCTCTAAAACGTCTGCTCGACCACACAAAAAATTTAAAAAATCATCTAGAACTGGCGACTTTAAAGTATTTTTGTGCTCTTCCCACCTTCGACTAGTGGCTCCATCTAATTTAGATGCCATGATGTATATGACAATTGTGTACCAATAATTCACTGGTTCGCCTAAGTCTTCTAATGCCTTCAAATTTTTGGAATAATAATCAATCATGTATCTAATAGATTTGTATGACTCTCTTGAAATAGTTTCAAAATTAAATATAGCTTTAGTATGATTGTTTATTAAAATTCTTTTGTTATTAAAACGCTCACACAATGTTTTCCAAGCTAAATCATAATTGTCTGATGTGAAACCAATTGATTTTATGACTACGGCAGCGCCACCTTCAAGAGAGTTACGGAGATAATGGAACTTGCTTATGGCTGGCAGGGATTTATTGCTGTGTATTAATGACTCATATGTGTCTCTGAACTCTAGCCAAGCTAAGTGGTTTCCGTTGAATTTTGGCAAGTTTATAGTTGGTAACCTTATATTATTTATTGGGCTACATTTTGGCATGAGCCAGAGCTATGACACGACCCTTGACTATTGTTTTGTGAGTTAGAAGATTTTCCAAAATTTTCAATAATGTTTTGAGCGACTGATATGATTCTACAAAAGTTGGTTTCAATCGTATCACGTTCTTCTATCAAAGATTCTAAATTATCAGGTGATAGGGATTCTAATTTATTTTGCACTTCGTCGAATTGAGTCAATAATTGTTGAATTCTTGTTAGTTTTAATTCTAATTCTCCTATGTCGCACTTGTCTATTTCCTTTACATCTAATTTGTTGACATAAGTTTGGAATTTAGTTAGTCTGGCCTTAATTGTGCCTCTTTGATTGACTAAATCCTTTTCCATTGTAAAGCAAGCAAAGAACCGATTAGATACTCAATGATATGAAATGTGTATCAAACTATAACCTTGAAATTGTACACGTAAGTACTGAATGTAAACAAAAAATGGATGGTGGAATCTATCCTGGGCACCGAATATATTGACCTAAACTGCGTACCTTTTCTAAAGATCCTTCTCCATCAGTCTTGGACGCGCCGATCACGTCGGGGTCACCATGTTGAGAATCGTGATGGTTGTTTTTGATCACCTTGACGTATGTATGTGGATTTGCATGAATTATATTTTGGTAGCTGCCCTTTTCTTCAGCTTGGACCGGAAGATGATGTATAAAAGGAAAACTGTTAATGCCTTTTGATGATGGTTTATTCTGTTAGTTTACAAACATGCTAAAAAAATGAAGTGACAAATTTTTTGATGTTTTTCGTAGAAGTCCTTTTGTCTATGACAGATCTAGTGATGTCGCTGAAAATTGTCTTTGACAGATGTAGTGTTGTCAACAATGCCAATTGTACAACTCAAACTGAAAAAACCTTTACTTAGAAATAGGGACATAATGGTGACACAGTTGTTCAACAGTAACGAAGTTGTTTCAATAGAAAATTCTCTTCTACAAAAATAGCTAATCAGTCTCTTAGTTACCACAAAGGTTGAAGATAATAATCTAATCCTACTATTATATCTGTTTTACCAAAATCACAGCACTTATGCAAGTCGCATTACTTAAAAATTAATTAATAGTTGCAGTCATTGTTCGAACACTTCCAGAGGATTAGGAAATTCATAGTATTCGCGTTTTCCTCTATACCTCTCTAGAGCCTTTTTTCTTGCTTCCTCATCTTTAACAGGGTCTAATTTTCGCTTGTTTCGGTACCGACGTTGTTTTTCGGCTGGAGTTAGCGGCATGATCTTCTACAAAAGATAAACACATGTCATTATAGTACTAATTTTACCGTGAGCAATTAAAGTAAGTCATCAAATAAATGTGAAATTGTTAAAATATATACATGTGGCTTGATACGAACAAATCCAGTTAAATAAAATTAGAAAGAATCAGTGACAGAGTATACTTACAACTGCGTTACCACAGCGGAGTAGTTACTCCGCTGTGGTAACAAAGTGTGCCGGTAACACAGTTGTAAAATAACATGATGCTACCTGATATTTACAAAATTACCATATTATTCGCAAATTCAACAATAGAATACAATTAAGGTGGAAGCTCACGCAATCCTGCTAAACGATTGCTAAGAGATGGCTCTGTTGTCAGTGAATCGAGAAAATAAATAATTACGACTTTTACAGGACAGTAATTTTAAGTGTAGAGTGATTCGCGACATCTACGTAATAACTGCGATTTTTTGATGTATTTCAACAATTAACAACTAAACCATAATCATTATATTGCTGCATCGTAGCTAAATTAATATCAACTTGTGTACGTACGTATCGTCCCCACACACACATACAAAGCTGAAGCATGTTTTTTATCGGATAGCTGTTATTCCTCGCTGGCAATAGATGGCGCGCTTAACACTAAAAATATGATGTGGATAGGAATTACGGAATATGTGAATTTCTTCTTCAGATCTATCGAATGGACTACAGATAAGTAGCGATGGTAATCTAGTAGATAACTTAACACACACTGGACTTCGAAATTGAAGTGCGGTTTATTATGCAACTAACGGTCCGCCCTCACTTCGTTTCGGGACGATTTTTTGCCACATAGCGTCTGTAGACCTAATAGAGTTGGCTAGGTGTGTGTAGGTGGGCGACTTCTAATAACTTCATGTAGGTAGGTTCGTGCAGAAGAAGTGGAGTGGTATAAGTCCTTAGGAATGTTAATTAAAAAACAATCAATATAATAAAATCTATATTTGAATCCTTTAAAACCATTTCATTAGTATGTATAATTTACATGTGATTACATAAATATGCCGATACATAAAATATATTAAAATATAAATACAAATAATGCGATTCTACCACCGGATCGGAAAGTTGTTTCTGGACGAGAAGGTACAGCAAGAAACTTACCAGTTACTCTTTAAATGCCATATTTTTATACAATGTTTTATTACACATTATATACAAAGTATACCTTATACCAAGTCAAACAGCTAATAATGCAACACAAAATAATAAGCTAAATATGATTTAAACCAAAGCAGACCAGTCCCCAAAGGTGGCACCTGTTCAAGTATGACATATGTTTCAGACATCATTTCACTCAACCATAGCAGAGTGAATGTTATGACCAGCCACATAGCGCCACAACCTCAGGGACATTTGGGGAGCATGATCATTAGTGAAGTTCCCCCCATATGTTACAAACAAAAGTAAATATTCCAAAACTAGTTAACTGTATGACGAGGTGTACAAATTAGTTGGTGTAGGTAGGTAGGAGGTAGTATCAAGTCAATTTTTAATAATTAATAAAAATATTTACATCAATTTATATACAATAAAATGCTTCTAAAGTAACTTTGAGTGTTTCTTGAAAATCACCATGCTTGAATGCTATGCATTCTATCCCAAGTGGACTGAAGTATCTGTAAAAAGAAATAAATAATGTTAGAATGTTTGTAACAATAAATTTATATTATTTCAATTTGTTATTAAATATTGTTACCAAACATCTGTCCCCTTTATTACAAAAATGGTCTACAAGGTTTAAAAATGACGCTGTCACTTTTATATAACTTTCAAATGAAAGTGACAGCATCCGTTTTAAACCAAGCCTAACTTTAGACCACGTTTTGTAATAAAGGGGTGTGTGTTTTATAACACATTCTATTATTACTTTGAACTCCCGAATTGGTAAGAATTTTTTTTAAAGTAATAATATGGGTACACACGGAGTTATCCTTATTGGACTTTGCACCGTCCTTATGTCTGAGACACATTTTCAGTGGGATTAAAGTTTCACTTGCAAAAATTAAATAACAATGAAAAATGTATAACAAACAAGTGATTATAACAAAGTTAAACTTACCATCCCAGAAGATGAGTTAAAGTTATGCCCATATGATCTTTTCAGACAGTGATATATGGCACCCCATCAGGGGACATGTGTCCCTTTACAATGGCGATGGCTCTTTCTTCGGCTCCAACTTTTATTATCTCCTCTGTCAAGTGTTGTTGCCACACAGATCCCAATTCTTTTACAATTGAGTGAAACTTATTCGGTGATAAAGTTGGTATATCCATAAGCGCAGTCATCTGGGCTACTTGTGCATAGTAGCTGCCACTTGTCACAGCACCCCAAACTAGGGCTTTATTTATGTGACCATCCTTTTCACTAGCTCGCTTCCAGAGCATTCCACACATGGTACATTCAAAAGAGTAAACACTGTGTAATCCATTTTTTGTTTCATCATTCAGTTCAATTTGAGGTTTAGTTAGAGAATAGGTTTTTCTGTAATTGAAAAGCAAAGTTTATTGTTCTGTACATAGTAAAAGAGTAACACATTAAAAAGCTCGATTTGTTTGTCCTTCCAAAGTCCATTGTGAACACCCAGCTCCTCACTTCATCTCAAACAAAACTATCAAAAAAATCAACAAAATATAGGAAAGTCAATCAAATTGCATATAATACCTAAACAACTATCAGAACAAGTCAGTCAGAAATTCAGACAGAATGAAAAAAAGTTGTTTGAAAAAGTACGAGTAGAGTTGTTTATTTTGCTATCAGAGAAGCTGGCAATTTATCGATAAAAGCATTATTCAAATGAAAATTTATCATCATAGCATAGCATACATTTTATTGGAAAAATACTATTAAATTTTAAATTACAGACTATCACTTTTTAAAAATAATATTATCATAGGTAGTAGAAGTTAAAAGTAGCAAGAAAAGTAAGTTAAATTGGTAGGTATGTACTTACCAAGCTTAACTTTTTATACTTAATTCAATCAATGACCACAAGAGTTACATTTGACTCTTAATTCCAAGTGTTTATCACGAGTTCCCATAACTTTAAGGCCAATACATTATCAATGGAGTCACTATTTATCAATCCACATTGGACTTTATCCTCTAAACTCATCACATTTAAAACACTGCCGCTTGATTAACACTACGCGACGTAAACAACAAATTGCACAGATGAGTTCCTAACTTTGTACCCTGACGAACTTGATTCAATATCACTCAAAAAAACCGTTCGCTCATAGAAAATTCGTAGCAACATTTGACTCTAAATACAGTAATTTCACTAAAACTAAAAAAATAATTGGTTGTACTTGTACGTATACTTTTGTCCCGGAACCCGAACGGAGCCGAGAGTAGCAGTAGTAGAGTTCCATCCAACTCTGCTGTATTGGCCTACCCGTTGTACTATATATTATATATTATCAGATAAGTACGGATAGCGCGTGGCTGTTACGTTTCGCGCGAACTGCAGATGTTCATGTTTGTATTTCAATTTCTTCAACAATGCACCTACCAAACCAAGGCTATGAATATCATCGATATTTATTTATTTTAGCGTTGAATGGATTGATGCATACACAGCACTAGTTATCACAAAAAATTAAATTACGTTCCGTCACAGCAAATGGTTTATCATTCCTTAGAAATATATTATAATTAAGTTATTGGAAATAATTATGTATGCACTATTATGACCAATCATTTGTAACAATAAAGTAGGTATTTCTTAAAATTTGATTACTTTACAGTTGAATTTTTTAGTTGAAAAGTTTTGGAAATAAGCGGTAGGTACATTTTGTAAAGCGTAAACAGGATCGCACTTCGGACGATGCCGCGATGCTAGATTGAGTCATAGTTGCCAGGTACGATTTTGTATTTGTCCCCAAATTCCTGTCCATAAATATACAGACTAGTTTTCTGGCCTCAGTCTCACGGCGATTTTAGACAGCCAATACCAAGCTAAACTCTGTTTTTTTACTATGCAGACTAAAACTGACAGAGATGGCAATGTGTTATCCCAGTACATTTTTGCTCATTTTGACATATCAATTGTATTTCGTACCTGGATGCGTATATAAATAAATTGCATGTTCGTTTCATGTACACTCACTTCACAATATTTCTCCTATGGAACCAATGAAAAAAAAGGAAATTAAAAAAAGAAAGACTAAATTTTACCAAGAATTTCAGGAAAAGTACCTTCTGGCAACCCAGTAAAGGAGCAATCTAAAATCCCGAAATAATTTCAAGTTGAAGAAATTGGTGCTATAGAAATATGGCAACGACGCGTAAGAGTGGCAACGTCGCTAACACAATGCCATGCCTCGATGGCGCAGCGGGTAGACAGACGGTCGCACTTAAAAGCCTCTATTATTTCTTATCAATGTAAAGTCAAAGTGTGTGACCTTTTTTGCATTTTGTGTTTTATTATAGCAATAAAAAAATAAAATTTTTAATATATTATGAATATAAATTAACAAATCGCTAAAATATCATGCATATTTTTATTGCAGTTCAGCGCCATCTGTTCGATAGCCAGTTCGTTTAGCTAAGCAAACATAGCTTACCATCTAGGAAATTTAACTAGATTCGTATAGATGTCGCCGCTTTTACGAGAGATTGCATTCGTTTCAAGCACACACACATTCAAGCGATTTCGCAAATTGCTACGTTTTTTAAAATCGAAATTATACTTTGTTTATGTTTTAAACTTGAAAGATTATACCATTCGCGTAAATAGACACACATATATAATTTTTTAAAAGACATTTTAACCATATTCAAGCTTCTGCCTGTAAGTATTCCTGTAAAACAAGTTTGTATAGGAAACGGACCACCTTAAGTGACATAAATGCTACGTCATAATAGTTAAAATGTAACGTAAAAGTTCACAAACTTACCTTTTCGCCGGGTAACAAAGTGCACACCAAATAAACACACGCGTCCTGATTCAGAACATGGCGGCGACTGAGCGGCGGTGCGCGGCTTACTGCCATTCCCCTCTGCCGAGTTTGTCCGCGTATTAGGTCGGGGACACTTTGCAATACTATGGAAAACAACGATGTTACCGTAAAACTCCACTTTGTTACCCTTAATTATCTTAAAATAGGCAAAATATTCAAATATAAATGTTAACAGAAGTTAAGGAAATATTACGGAAGGTTCATGAATTGCGCATTTTTTTTGAATTTCATTGAGAAAATGGCAGATCTAGATTTTTTTGTCTGGGGGACACGAAAACCTGCACTAAAAAGTAGAATGACCCATAAGTATTTGCCGAGAGGTTGTAACCCTGAAATTGTTTAATATAGATCCGGTTTAGTAGCTAAAAATTAAAATCGATTGGCGTCGCTAGAGTGCCCTACCAGTCTCCTTAACTGGTAGAATAGCCACCCGGAACGTGGAAGGTGTGGGTTGAATTCGATGATATTTTTTAAGAGCGATACTTTAATTTTTATACAGTTAAAGTAAATAAATTAAATATCAAATATTTATTTGATAACCAAATTACAGGTCATATACAAAATAGAGAATAGAATAGTTAATAGGATAGCAATACAATATTTGACATTCATACATTGTAATAAGTATTTAAATGTCAAGTTAAATATAAATAAAAAAAAATGTCAGTTCCATTAAAGTTGGTTATATAATTAAAATTATCATAAAATGTTAAGCTACTACATGCGAATTGAATACAAATTCAAAATGTAAACTAAATTGAAATTAACTTACTATAAAATATATAATGTCAAATCTTGTCATTGCAGCACGCGACACCCTTTACCGCTTTTGCCCAGTATTCCAGGGACGGATCATCATAGCGTCCCGAGAGTATCTTCAGAATGATATTGGAACTGCCGAGTATACGATTCCTAATTCGAAACCACCTTTTTGCGCATAACTAACCTCTTAAAACGTAACTGTTTATCTTTAGACACGGGCGCTGTGTACGCCTGCGGGGACAACAAGAGCGGGCAGTGCGGTCTCGGGAACACCACGCCACAGATCCTCAAGCCCACCCGCATCAGATACTCGTGAGTAACGTCCGACATTACCGTGGGAGAGCCACGCTTCGGCATGAAGGGGTTAGCTTGACCGAAATGATGAAGCGGCGTCTGTGCTGTGTTTCGCTGCTTGACTGAGATCACCGGAAGCCCAATTAAGGGCGGATCCAGGGGGGGGGGGGGGTGACCCCCAGGACCCATCGCAGGGGGGATTTAATTTATATACTACATACTTTAAATATTTATTCAATTTGATATATTTAATACTTTGTTTGACGAAAAACACTTTCTTCTGGAACGAACGTATCGAAAATTTGACTTCCTCTCTTACACCCATAAAGAAATCAATCTACGGCACCATGCCGATCGCCGTGGTCGTATGCCACATTGATTTTATTTTATTATTATAATGAATCTGTTTTGCTACATTAGGTGGCATACGACCACGGCGATACGGCATAATCATTTCAGCAGAGATAATTTTCTTGTTTTGTACTTTTTAGATCGTGTTTTTTTGGTAGTCGGGTTTTAGTTTTTAAACTTAATTTTTATTTAACATATTTTTAGTTATGTAAATATAATTACATATTTGAAATGTGCTAAAAATCTCTTTCATTTGATACCCCACACGGTACCGTCAAGCAATTTTTTTTTAATTCCTTACTTATTAAGTCCTCGAGAGGGCGCTGTAATAAATTTAACGTGACATCATGTTGCCTATAACCAGAAGACAACCAAGACGCTTCTAACGACACCTCATTTGTTCAAATATGATAACTAGTTAAGAAGTTACGTAGAAACAGATGAACATACATACATACATAGCCTGTCAAAATCATAACCCTCCTTTTGCTTTGCCGTAGTCGGGTAAAAAGTCATAATGTTTGCAGTGGAGCGCCGATAGTGAAGGTGGGGTGCGGAGCCGAGTTCTCCATGATCCTGGATTGCAATGGAGCCTTGCACTCCTTCGGTCTGCCGGAGTATGGCCAGCTCGGTAAGTGCCGCAAGATTGATTGCTTTTTAAATAAAAACATTTAAATAAAACAGTGTTTATTTCGGACCACAAAATCCATATAGTGTTAAATCCTATGTTAGAATTTCAAAATCTTACAACTATAGAACAGATTGCTCATTGGCAAAGATTTTCTGCTCATATCTTAGTTAAGGTGACGGGTAGGACACACTAGCGACGCCAATCGATTTTTAATTTTAGCTTCTAAACCGGATCTATTTTAAACAATTTCGGGATTAAAATATCTCGGCAAACACCTATACTATTTGTTCCACAAATTCACAAAATCCACAGCTCTTGAAATAAAATACAGTGTTACATTTCTTTCTTACAGCCAATAAATAATAATGATGATGGAGATCCCTTAATGTGACGGGTAGGGCAAACTAGCGACGCCAATCGATTTTAATTTAATAAATAGTATAAGTGTTTGCCGAGAGCTTTTAACCCCGAAATTGTTTAAAATAGATCCAGTTTAGTAGCTAAACATTAAAATCGATTGGCGTCGCTAGAGTGCCCTACCCGTCACCTTAACCAAAAATGTTCATACGTAAGACAATCAACAGCAGTCTCAATTTATTTTTGGACCTTTTAAATTTTTGACCATGGTTTTTAAATTTATTATTTATAATTACACTAGTCAACAAATTTTAACTTTTTTTCGTAACAAATAACAGAGGTCCATAATTTTAGTAAATTGCACTCTCTGATAATCATAATCATAATCATAATATCATTTATTGCCCAAAATGTGGTACAGTAGGTGGAAACATTAACAATGACTCTCACAATTTGCCAAAGTTATAAAGGCATGCAATAGAAAATATAAATCAAATAATTAATAACTAAAACAACAAATTAGTACATTTTACGTGTCATAAGCAAATTCACATTGTCCTAAATTAAATAATATTGTGCTATTATTTCCGATTTTACAATCATTTGTCATTAAGAAACTCATCTACACTATAATAATTTTTTGCTCTAAGCCATTCACGCAGTTTTACTGAAAACCTACTAGTATTTAGAGATTTCAGGTATTTCGGTACTTTATTGTATATTTTGACACACATTGCTACACAGTTTCGGTTATACTTTGTCGACTTAGGTACACATTCCAGAACTAGTCTCTCAGGATCTCTACGAGCTCGAGAATTCAACTCACAAGCTTTTTTAAACAAATTATGATGTTTTTTTACAAACATACATACTTCAAGAACGTATAGTGAAGGCAGTGGTAATAAACCAAACTTTTTGAATAACGGTCTACACGATTCATCAGATGGGATTCCTCCCAAGGCTCTGATGCATTTCTTCTGCGCAATGAAGACCCTACTGAAATCTGTACTATTTCCCCATGCCAAGAGACCATAACGTAGGATAGACTCAACATAAGCATGGTATGAAATAAGTGCCGTTGAAATATTAGTAATCTTCCTAACGTGCTTTAGAGCATATACAAATTTATTTACTCTGGTATTCAGATTGTCTATATGAGCTTTCCAATTTATGTCCTGATCAATTAATATACCTAGAAATTTAGTTTCCGTAGATTCCTTTATTCGAATGTCTTTGTAAATAATATTTAAATTAAAATTAAATTGAACGTGTTTACAGTGATTAAATTGTAAGAAGCTAGTCTTATTTAAGTTAATTGTTAAATTATTAATGTCCAACCAATTGATTATATTGCTAAGAGTATTATTGATGTCATTTTCATGGTCTAAAATTGTATTAGTTTTCTTATCAGAGGTTACAATAATTGTGATATCATCAGCGAATAGAATACATTTATGATGGGTCACATTAGATATATTATTAACATATAGGAGAAAAAGAGTAGGACCCAGCACACTGCCTTGCGGGACTCCCTTTCTGTTATTTCGAGGTTCTGAAAAGAAAGGTATTAACTCTTTATCTTTAGTATGGTTGCTGATAACCACTTGCTGTGTTCTGTTATACAGATATGATGCGACCCATTCATTTACAGGTCCTCTGAGTCCGATTTCTTCAACTTTTTTTAAAAGTTGATCATGTGATATGCAATCAAAGGCTTTAGACAAGTCAAGGAATAGAGCAGTAGTAAAATAGTTGTCATTAATTTTATTAAGTGTATGTCGAATTAGTGAGAAAATCGTCAGTGTGGTTGATTTAGATTTTTGAAAGCCATATTGGTCACTGTTTATAATATTATATTTGTTTAAGAAAGTTATTAGTCTATCATGCATACATTTCTCAAATACTTTTGACCAAACAGAAACTAATGTAATCGGACGGTAATTTTCTAAACAATGTTTGCAGCCTTTCTTGTGGATTGGTTTTACTAAAGATAACTTTAGTGTTTCTGGAAATGTACCCGATTCAAATGAGAAGTTAATTAAATATGTTATTATTTCCAGAATCTTTTCTATAGAATGTTTGACTATTTTTGTACTAATTTCATCAAACCCGACTGATTTTGTGTATCTTAATGACTTAACAATTTTTTGGACTTCTGTTGATGTCATAGGTTTCAAAAATAAAGAATTGCAAATTGTGTTAGTGTTTTCTATAAGGTTAGATCGCTGACATTTATTATTATCATCCACAGTTGTCATGTCTATAAAATGTTCATTAAATGTATTAGCTATGTCGTAAGGATTTGTGAGTATTTGGTCATTAATTTGAATATTATCAATAGTATCAAACGTTACTGCGTTATTAATTTCATTGTTGATAATCGTCCAGGAAGCCCTACACTTATTACTACTATTATTTATGAATGTCATGTTTGCTATTTTTTTTGACCTAACAATGCACTTTTGTAATATTCTAGAGTAAGTATTGTACTTATTTTTATTTATATTAGATTTGTCTTTGTAGTACTGGTAACGCAGTTTTCGTTTTTTTTGCAACTTATTTTTAAGCCATTACTAATCCAATTTTGTTTTCTATCAGTATTGTTTATTTTCTTTTTAATTTTTGGAAAACAAAGTGTATAAAATAGACAAAACAGTTCATGAAATTGATTAAAAGCTTGGTTAAAGTCCTGTTCCATGTATACATTAGACCATGAGAGACTTGTCAAATGATTTTCGAATTTAATTACGTTCTCTAAGCTGTAGTCTCTTACATAGATATAATGAAAAGCTGGTTTTAGTTTTTTATGTTTAACAGGGAACTCTAACATTTGAGCAGTGTTGTGATCTGAGAGGTGTAGGGGCAATACTGAAACTGTTGGTTTTTTTTATATTGCTTAAAATAAGATCTAAGCATGAAGTTTTCCGAGTGGGCACATTAATGTGGCTTGTTAAATTATAATTGTTAATTAAATCTAGAAAGAGCTTAGTTACAGTGTTCGATTTTAAAAGATTTATATTGAAATCACCTGCTAAAACTACGATATCCTTAAATTTATTTTTCCTAAACATTTCGTAGAGCACAGAATCCAATTTTCTTATAAATACCGTTACCTCAGACGATGGGGTTCTGTATAAGCAAATAATGGCTGTCTTGATACAAGGAATATCTATTCCACATATTTCAAATACGTTTTGAGACGCATGTTGCTTCAAAAACGTGAGATCTTTGAAAGCTAGACCTTTCTTTACGAGAATGCAAGATCCGCCTCGGTTCTTGTTCCTACAGTAGCTAGTTGCCATTTCATATTCGTTTAACTTTACATAGTTTTCTTGTCCAATTTTAAGAAACGTTTCCGTAAAACAGAGAACGTCTAGTTCTTTACAATCTTTTTTAAGTTCATTTATTGTCATTTCCAGTATTTCTACTTTAGACAGAATACTAGCTATATTCTGATGAAGTATTTTAAAATGCGTAGTCGGTTTATTTGACTCGATAAAATGATTTGTTTTTATTTGTCTTTGAAAAATAAAATGGTATATGATAATGAATCTGTTTTCAAAATTTTGATACCTCGCCTAGTATTTGAATTATAGAGTCAAATATCTCAAAATTTGGTTTTAGGTTCTTTTTCATTGGCAATTTTAAAACAAGTACAAGCACTTTAAAAAAATGTTTTCGGCATATCAGTAAAGCTCACTCATTTTCTCAATTATATATATCAATAATATTCATATCAACATCCATGTACTTATAGCACATACAAATCATCACTTATTCTTGTAATGGAAAAAACATAAGATAGCTTAATTGTCTGTAGCGTTGCAGGGAAATCAGGTAAAATTATAAATTAAAAAGCATTTCATAATTTGGGGTTTTTATTTTCAAAATATCTATTGAAATTTGTTACATCCCAATTGATACATATTTAAATAAATCCCAAAAAAAAACACTAAGTGCCACTTTTCAGATTTTCAACCCTCTGTAACTTAATAACTTGACGTGATATGAAAATTCTGATAACAGATCTAGATTCAGCATATTAGGCTCTTCATATGGTCTATTCCCGCTGTCCACCCTCTGCTTGTCTATCCCGGGTGGACAGTGAAACAATTGTTAAAAAAATTCCCACTGTCCACCCCTTCTTGGTCAAAAGGGGTGGACAGCGGGATTTTTTTTTAACAATTGTTTCACTGTCTAAGCAGAGGGTGGACAGCGTGAATAACCCTTCATATTTATCATATTTTTATTCAGGTTGTGTTTTCTTGTTGACTTGTGTTATTATTTGATATTAAAAAGTGCACGTTGTAAAAAGCCCTTTAAAGATAACCCTCACCTGTCCAGGTCACAACACGGACGGGAAGTACTTCGTCACGTCGACGAAGCTGTCGTTCCACTTCGAGACGGTCCCGAAGCACGTGGCGATGTTCTTCGAGAAGTCCAAGGACGGGCACGTGTCGCCTGTGCGGGACGTCGACATCGTTGACTTCTCCTGCGGGAATAATCACACGGTGAGTGCTCTTTGATGGACAGCCGTGTGGTCCCCGGCAGAGTAGAATAGGCCACCCTCACTCTTACCGAGGTGTCGTAAAAGGCGACTAAGGTAAAGCTGCTGGCATGATCATCAGCACCCAGAGAAGGAAAACTCTGCATTTATATCAAAACCCTCGCCAACCCGTCTGCCGAGCGTGGTGAGTATGGCAATTACCCCTCATGTGATTGAGGGTGGCCCGTGCCCCAGCAGTGGGGACTTAAATGGGCTGACGATGACGATGACGAGTGCTCTTTATACTGCGTCGTAATGACCGTGGGAGAGCCACCCTTTCGGCATGAAGGGGCCGGAGTGATATCACGGCCTTACAGAAAACCGCCGTGTAGCAACACTGTG
>CM032493.1:12103027-12116510 GCA_019059595.1 Marasmia exigua | reverse complement strand
CATTGGGGTGAATGTTGATGGTGCTAAGCTAAATGATGGTCGCTTTAATGTTATTATTCCGCTTAATAAAATATTAGGATTTGCTGAAGACTATAACAAAATACTTATAAATTGTAGACATGAGCTTATTAACCGACTTCAAAAAGGAGGAGGTTCTCAATTCGACCCGTATGTTTTTTTTTTTTTTGTATGTATGTTTCTCGATTTCTCCGCCAATTATGAATGGATTTAAATGATTCTTTTTTTGTTTGATAGGCCATCATTCAGAGGTGGTCCCATAAAATTTTTATCAAAATTGACTTAGTGGTTTTTGAACAAAACAACAATAACCAGAAAATACAGAGATTGCGTCGTTTTTTGGAGATGAAATTCGGCATATATATAAAGTTTGCGGTCTGGAATTCGGGAAGTATGCGGTCTGGAAAAAGTAGTTGTGGAAAAGTGGTGGGAGACCAGGATGTAATGGTGGAAAAGTGGTGGGAGACCAGGTCAAATTCAACAACCTACAGAATTTATAACAGATTGAGTGGCATCTTCCGAACAATTATTACTATTTATTATTATTGGAGACCAGGTTATGGTGAACAGTCCGACTAAACGGTAACACATAGAAAGGTGGTCCTAAATAAATATTATTCAAAATCTTGGGCAAATGCTAAGTGGTCATTTTCTTTTTCAAAATGGCCTGCATAATTAACATCACTTTGAACGACTTGAAAATCAGTATACAATATGAACTGCATGATCATAACTAAGAATTAGGTCCGAAAGTCGCAAAAGTGGTGGAAAACCAGCTCATGATCAATGGGTCACCAAAATGGTAACAGACTGGGTGGAGGCTTTCGAACAAATTGTAATTAAACTCTTGGGAGCGTTGCAAGTTCTCGAGACTTTCCACAACCAGAACTAATCCCACTTGGTTTGGCGCAAGTGGTAGTTGTTCCGCAACTTCAACTATGTCTTTGGCAAACAAAGTAACTTTTCCCTTGCACCAATCTTGACAGAAATGGTTTTGAAGCTTCATTGTTTTAAGAAACGGTACAACACGGCATCAAAATCGTTCTTCAAGTTTGGTCAAGTTAGCTAGCTGTTGAGGCACAGTCGCGACTGTTGTTCCAGAATGCTACCGACGGAATTTTCCGTTTCCTAATATTATTTTGACACCGAGAACATGTTACGATATTACCCTGAGAAACCAATTCTTCGGGTAATAATGCACTGTACATTGCAGTATGCAAATTACAACGTTGTGGTGGATATAACGCTTTATTACAAATGGCACATGGAACGTCTGCAAAAATATTTATAGCCTCCTCAAAATCATTAATACAACATGCTTTCCTGCGGTTGCGAGCGGTTTGTCGCATAGCATCTAATCGAGTCTCTCTGGATTCGGCAGATTCATTTGATAAACGATCGCGTTGCAAATTAAAACGATAAGAACGTTGCTCCTCGGTCTCGTTTGATAAACGAGCGCAAATCAAAGCAAGTCGATGAGAACGTTGCTCTTCGGTTCTTTTGATAAACGCTCATGAATCAAGGCAAGGCGATGAGAACGTTGCTCTTCGGTCTCTTTTGATAAACGCTCATGAATCAAGGTAAGGCGATGAGAACGTTGCTCTTCGGTCTCTTTTGATAAACCCTCATGAATCAAGGCAAGGCGATGAGAACGTTGCTCTTCGGTCTCTTTTGATAAACGCTCATGAATCAAGGCAAGGCGATGAGAACGTTGCTCTTCGGTCTCTTTTGATAAACGCTCATAATTCAAGGCAAGGCGATGAGAACGTTGCTCTTCGGTCTCTTTTCATAAACGCTCATGAATCAAGGCAAGGCGATGAGAACCTTGCTCTTGGGTTTCGTTTGACAATCTTTCATGTTTTAAACCGAGTCGTCGAGCGCGAATTTCTGAAGTTTCATAACTTCTTGACAAATTTGTATATGTCCTCATCAAAGAAAGTCTGTGAGCCCGCTGCTCCTTACTCTCATTCGCAATGGGCATAGAATTTCTTTCTCTATTCTTTTGTAAGCGATCTTGCCTCTCGGCGTCACTCTCCTCTAAACGACCCTGCCTCATTTGGGCAGCGCGTTTAGTAAGGCCTACCCATACTAAAAATTACTAACTTTCCACTAAAAAGTGAAAAATAAAATTAATTTTTGAAAAAAAAATAAAAACCGGCTTCAAGAGTACACTAACAATATAAACAATTGAACTAAAAAGTATAAAATAATATTTTAATTACAAGCCAAAGAACACTAAAGAAAAATCAAGGAAATTATTAATACTTATGCATAGTATTTACATTTAAAAATCAGTTATTTTTGGAGTCGGTGCCAGCCAAAACAAAAACAATATATTAATGACACAAAAAGAAATTACATAAATAATTGAAAAACAACCGATAGTTGAAAAGAAGACAATAAAATAATTTATCTATTAATAACACAAAAAAGAAACATAAACTAATGAAAAACAACTGACAATTGAAAAGAAGCGCATACAATTTTTTAAGCATTAAGACACAACCATCAGCGTCGTCTGCCCTTACGCGTCTGCCCGCATTCGGTTATTTCACTCAGCCACGTCCCCGCCCGTCCCGCTCCACGTCCCGCTGCGCGCGACCGACGCCCGCCCACTCCGTAGCGTGGCGTTTAATACGTTGTTGTAAACACAGTAATATAATTATTGTTCTGGAACGGGATTCCCTGTCCTCCGTGGCTGGCACCGACTCCAAAAATAACTGATTTTAAAATGTAAATACTATGCATAAGTATTAATAATTTCCTTGATTTTTCTTTAGTGTTCTTTGGCTTGTAATTAAAATATTATTTTATACTTTTTAGTTCAATTGTTTATATTGTTAGTGTACTCTTGAAGTCGGTTTTTATTTTTTTTCAAAAATTAATTTTTTTACGTAGAAGCAATTCCATTTTAAATAGTATTATTATGGATAAAAATGATAATTTCGATATAGAAATACAAAAGATACAATGGCGTGTGCCGCATATCCGAGTTTCCGATCGTGATAAAATAGCGCTTCTAAAACATTTAGATAAAGACCGGTCTATTCAAATTGCATTTCGAAATTGGGATTTGTATGAATATCCCTTATTGCCTAAAACAACCAAACATTCATGGTCCATTAAAACTGCTTCCCAGGTTGAAAAACCGAGATATGTTATATTTGGATTGCAAACTAATAGAAAATGTAATAAGACAAAACGTCCGTCTATATTTGATCATTGCAAACTAACTAACGTGAAGTTATTTTTGAACACACAATATTTTCCTTACGATTCCCTTAATCTGAAGTTTGATGAAGATAAATACAATATATTATATGAAATGTATGTTAATTTTCGTCAGTCATACTACAACTCGCGAGTCGATCCCCTGCTTGATTTGTCAGCATTCAAAACCAAAGCTCCATTATTTATTATAGACTGTTCAAGACAAAACGAGACGCTAAAATCTGGCCCAGTTGACGTTCGTTTAGAAATAGAAGCTTCCGAAGACTTGCCAGATAATGCGACTGCGTACTGCTTGATAATAAACGATTGTATTTTTGAGTACAAGCCCTTGAGTAATATAGTTCGAAAATTATCATGAATGTTATTGTGGATGTGCAAGGCTTCAAGACTGAGTGCAACAAATTTATACCAAAAGAAATCGCTTTTTTATGCAACAATCAAACGTTAGTATTATTGATAAAATCGCCTTATCCGTTTTATAATTTAACTAAAAAAGAACGTTTACAAGTACATTGGATAGAAAAAAATAGAGGAATAATGTGGAATGATGGTTTTGTGTCCTATTATAGTTATAAGTACCTGTTTCAGAATTTTTTAAAAAATAAATGTATTTTTACTAAGGGACATGAAAAAGTATCATGGTTAAAAGATATACTGGAAACTAATGATGTATATGACTTAGAAGAAAGAAATTGTCCAAGTTTATATACTTTATATGAAACTTACTCTAAAGCATTAGACATAAAAAGTTGTATTTATCATACCAATGTGTGTGCTTTAAAAAATGTGTTTTGTTTATATAAGTGGTGTTTAGAAAACAATGTTATAATTTAATAAATTTTTTTTTATCAAAATTAAGTTTCTTTTTTTTTTTGCGTAAGAATTTCAAAAGTAAAGCCTTGGACGAATAAAAAGAAAAGACGACGACGGAAACTAAGGGAAAAAAAAGACGATCAGCGAAGACGGACAACGGACAGCATGTTCGGCGATGATAACGCTATTCCACATGTGTCGAAAAAGGTTTAGCGGTGATGGAGCAGATGTACGAAGATGGCTCGCGAGTTTAGAAGCATGCGGCGTATGCGAAAAATTGATTCACGCCAAAAGTGGCCGCTTTTGGCGTGAATCAATTTTTCGCATACGCGTTGGACCCATCATAATAATAATAATAAATATTTCACAACATCACTTATATTGATCTGACTCCGAGATAGTTAGCTCAAGCACCCGTGTTATGGATATCAGCATCAACAGTGGGATTACAAATATATATCTACATATAATACTTTTCTTTTGTAAATACATACTTATAATGTATAGATAACACCCAGACCAATACAAACAGATATGTCCATGCACACAAATGTTTGCACTGTGCGGGGATCGAACCCGCAACCCTTGCACCAGAGGCAGCGTTCACTACCACTGTTCCAAACGGGTCGTCATTTTCGCATGGTTATTTAATAAATAGTATAAGTGTTTGCCGAGAGGTTGTAACCCCGAAATTGTTTAAAATAGATCCGGTTTAGTAGCTAAAAATTAAAATCGATTGGCGTCGCTAGTGTGCCCTACTCGTCACCTTAAGACATTTTTCAGACACTTACCTATGTAATAATTCCTTGCTACAAGTATCTAACGATAATTTTCGTAATTGCCTAAGGTGGTCACTTTTAGCAATTAAGAAGATTATTGTTACTGTTAGGAATAAATTATTACATAAGTTTGTCACAAAAAACTGTTGATACTATCCTTCATAAGCATTTAAAGAAATACATTTTTAAAAAGGCTCTCATAATCGCCACAATCTATATAAATACATTGGAAACGATGTTAGTTCTATCAATGAAAGTAAATACACAAGTTGTGTGCGCAACACTGTTGATCAACAGGACAAACCTTAAGGAGGTATGCGACACGCAACTTGATTAACAAACTGTGCCTGAGGCGGAACCTCATCGGTCCTGATTTATACAGATGTCATAGTTTAGCCCGATTTCAGGTACAGTCGGGGAGATTCAATGTGTAGCCGGTCGACACTTTCTGAAATTGGTCAAGTTGCATTATGTGGCACCCTGGCCCGATTTGTTTCGACGAAGGTACATTTTAGGTACTTTTGTTATGGGACTTCATGAACTGGGTATTGAATGTTGGTCGGTTCACTGCTACATTTCCCGTCGGCAAACGATTGATGACATGCGTACTAACAAACTCATTACTATGAATGCTAAAGATCGTGAAAAGAAAAGGTGTAGCAAGAAAAAAGCGGACTCCGAATACCAAACAAAGCCAAAGTACCTAATGTACATAAAAACAGACAAGGATGCTCATAGGAGCATTAACAGGGCATTATGCAACGAACAAATGCTGATGAAGATTAACATTACATCGAACAGCGACTGCAGAGCATGCAAGGAGGAGACGGAAATCATAGAACATTTTTATGTGAATGCGACCCACTAGCCAGAGGCAGAATGTGTCTTCTAGGTAACGCTTATCCTAAACCAGAAGACTACAGGCACTTCAACCGTTTCGTGAGTAGGAGTGCAAAGGATAGGGGAGGTACAAAAGGCCCCTTAGAAAATGGCCTTAACAGATAACATAACATAAGGTTCATGATTCAGTAAGGAAAGAAATGTCGTTTTTTTTACTAATCCTACACATAAGTTTTATATTTTTAATTCCTACTAATCCATGGGCCTAACGTTGCCCAAAATAAAAACAGTTGAATTTGAATTTTAAAAACCCAGCTTTTGACGCAATCGGGATAGGTATAATGCTAATACAATGATGAAACAGCTGATTGATGACGGAGTTGGTCTGGTTCTCCTGTGTGAGGGTTGCGAAGATCAGTCGGCAGTCGCTTCATTGTTATTATTGCTTCCTGAATCCATGGTTCAAGTGTACCCTGGGCACCGAAGCTTTGGACAGCTGGGACACGCTAAGATGAGAAATGATGAAACGACTGATGACAACACGTTATATTTATAGTAAAAAAGAAGTAGTCGGTTTCCTATCTCTGACATCGACGTCAAACTAGGGTAGTCTTGCCGGCCAGTGGACTGACGACAATCCAAATCATAAATAAAAACCATCGAGAAAGCAGACGAACTGCGGGTTATCATACTTTCTTGGTAATTATTTCTCGTTTAGGTACAAAACGCTTACAAAACTGTTATTTTGGGCATTGGCTGCATCCGTTTTCCTCAAAAGAGACTACGACCTCGTTTCTTTTAAAGCTAGCGCAAAAGTAACCTATTGAAGGTTACTTTTGCGTAAGCTCGCTCCATCGTAGGCTTCTTCTCAACTCTAGGGTTTAATGTTCACATTAAACATTGGGTTCAGCCAAGATTAAGCCCATTATCAATAAAAAATATTAAAATATAATATCTTCTTGACGGAAAAAAATCCATAAAATGAAACTGCTAATCATTTAATGCCTCCACTGTACATATTTAGTCGAAAACTCAATATAATTTGCCCAGGGTTGTTTAGTATACAGTTTAAATCGAAGTTTGTGGCAGTAATTTATAGTTAATGTGGATTTAATGTTATAGACCAAGCATACGACTCCTAAATCCCCGAAGGGCTGCAATACCAAAGTAGCTTTATCAGCATCGTCAATGGATTATTGTGTGCCTGCGGCAACGAGATTTTATTAGAAATACTTATAAAAAAAACTGGATTTCTTTTTATTTTTTATCATTTCGAAGTTCCAATGTTAAGAAAAATATTAATATGAGATTGTATCTGAGTAACTCAGACAGCGAGCGATCACAGAAGATAAATAAGTTCTATAATAAAATTTCCATAATTGCCAAAGTGGCTATTTTTAGACAATTATGAAAAATATTGTTACTTGTAGGAAGTAATTATTACATAACCAAGTCTAAAAAAAATCAAAAGAAAAGTATTAATATTCATTGAGTGAGGTATTTTTAAAAAAAATATTTCCTCAATCAATATAAATCAAGTGATTTGTTTTGATTGTGGCGAATCGGAGATATTTTTTTTTAAAGTATCTTACTCAATGAATATTAATACGGTGTCATCTTAACTAACATCACTCAAATCCAGAAAATTCCAAGCCCGGAATTAAATTCTTTAGTTTACAGTCTCGAATCAAAAGTAACTTGACATAACTTATTAAAGATATATAACGGTAACAGGTGCACTCCCCGTGCGTTCTCCATACGGTCCACTTTGTGTGGTCTTCATCATCACAAATTATCACACACAGCAATTCATCTTCCTACATTTTCCAAATTTTCCATTACAATTACAAATCTCTTTTTTTTTATTTTATTTACTGTTTTGATGCGACACGTTCGAAAACCTTTAAAATTTTAAATTTTTTTACTACTCGAAGGAGGAGAATACTATGAACATTTTTCAACTTGTTTGGTTTAGCTATATAAAGCTTCGTGGTTGCACATTAATATAAGTACCTAGATGAGTGAGATATTTATATTGTTATCATTTTCTGTGTCCAGTTTTGTACCTGTTGTGTCAAAAAGGGATTGTTATTGTGTATGTCTGTTTGAGTAGAATATGTTTATTTGTACTACTAGTATGTAGAACCGTCCCATCGAGTTTCTAAGTTGCGCCTCTGTTCTGTCTCTGTCCCTATTTGGCTTCACCCTTACGGGTTGTATAATGGAGGCGGAGGGGAACAGAGGTGTAACAATGTTTTAGGTTAGCCGCTGAAAACCAGCATCGGCGCTGGCTATACTCGGCCAGTGTCGACAAAAGCTGAGCGGTTATTTAGTATTTAGTATCTATTTATGTTATTGTTTTGTTATATTATTACCTGTATTAACTGTATGTTCTTTTTACTTATTGTGTCAAATAAATATTTATTCATTCATTCATTCATTTATTCATTCATATATATGAATGAATGAATGAAGATTAATATTAATCTCATTTGTAACATAATATTCCATGGCTAGGAATGGCTATGACTCAGTAGACCATGGAATCACCATGGAGACGTTTGGAGGGGAAGGAACAAGAGGTCGAACGTTGATAAATTGCACCATTAATTTAGCCCCGAAGTCGACCTGTATGTTTCAAGTCACATACCTAATGAACCCGACTGAGACACAAGAAAAGAAAAATACAACGTAATTTTTCTTAGAACAAGGAGGATAAATTAAAGGGAACCCTGAGCTTGACTTGTGGAAAGCCATAGTACTTTTCATAAAGAGTTTAAGAATAATGTGACGGACATGTATCGAATCAACATGCTGGAGTTTACAGTTGATATTTTTACAGCAATCTTTTGTAATATATTTTTTCAGATGTTCGATATGTTTTATGTGTGTTATATAGCTATGAGTTGGCGAGATGAAAATTTTAAGTATATTAATTTAAAATGAGTTTAATTTCATCTCGCCAACTCATTAACTTAAACTCAGTGCTTGATTCGACTCTCATGATTCGACAGCTCATGTCGAATCAAGCACTTACAAATTTCATCGTCTTAGCAATGCATTCCGTGGTCTAATTGGTAGAACAGCCACCCGGATTGTGGAAGATGTGGGTTGGAGCCCCGGCTGAACGCGAGATGAAATTTTTAAATGTGTTATTTACTTAAAAAAAATATTTTCTCCGACCGAAGAACTGACAACCGTTAGGCTAGAAGAGATCTTGAGTCGCGACCGTGACCCGAAAAGCGTAGCATAGGGCACCCTCTGACTAGATAGAATGACGACCTGCAAAAGGCCGCTGGTTTAGATTGGCTGGGAAAAATAGAGGACTTCTGAAGAGTCGTCTTTCGAAAGTTTCGAGGACGGCTACCAGCTGACTCTACATGCCGCACGTAAACTTAATGTCAAAAAAGTGAGTTTTATTATATATGTATGTTAGATACAGTCTATAATAAGTATTTATTATATGGGCCAGTAAATAATTTGTAAATACTGACCGGATGGCGCAATTGGTAGTGACCCTGCCTCTTACGCCAAAGGTCGTGGGTTCGATCCCCACCCTGGACAAACATACGTGCGATGAACACTTGTGTTTGTTCGGTGTCTGGGTGTAATATATGTATTTAAGTATATATTTGTGTTCTTCTGTTGTCTGATATCTGTAACACAAGATCTTAAGCTACTTGGTACGGAATCAAGTATGAGATACGGTCAACGTATGAGATGCTGTGAGAATTATTATTATTATTATATATTGTAGCAGACCCGTTTCATAAAATGAACCAACTCAATTTTGTAACAATTAAGTAATATCTTACTCGCTGCTACGGAACCCATCATGGGCGAGTCCGACTCGCACTTGGCCGGTTTTTTTTATGTGATAGGTGGCAGATGAGCTGTTTTTTCTGCATCAAGAATACAATTTTACCTGATCTGCACATTACACACCTTTTTTTTTCTTCTTTAATCAAATTAAAAATATATCATAGTTACTTTTCATGTTTCTTTAGAAATTATTTATCTTGTTGTCTAGAAAAGAAAATGGCAATTTCATACTTTAACCCCTATTATTTTTATTGAGAAGCTGTCAATTTCAGCCCGAACTCTACACGTTAAGGTGACGGGTAGGGCACACTAGCGACGCCAAATAATTTTAATTTTAAGGTACTTAACCGGATTTATTTTAAACAATTTCGGGGTTAACGTGACAACCTCTAGGCAATCACTTATACTATTAATTAAATAACCATGCACAAATGTTGGGTCCGTTTTTGTACGCGAAAAATTTATTCACGACAAAGGTGGCCGCTTTTGGCGTGAATCAAATTTTACGTGTTGGATTTGTGCATGGTTATTTAATAAATCAGAGTCACCGACATAGCCCACCGAATTAGCAAACTGAAGTGGCAGTGGGCTGGTCATATTAGCCGCAGAACTGACAGCCGTTGGAGCCCTAAAGTCCTTGAGTGGAGACCGCGACTCGGTAAGCGTAGTGAAGGACATCCTGCGACAAGATGGGATGATGACATTCGAAGGCTGGCTCGTGTGGGCTGGAAGAGAGTGGCCGAAAATTGGGAGCAGTGGCGTGCATTAGGGGAGACCTATGTCCAGCAATGGACGAGTGTGGGTTGCTGATGATGATGATGATTTAATGAATAGTATAAGTGTTTGCCAAAAGGTTGTAACCTTGATTTTTTTAAAAATAGATCCGGTTAAGTAGCTACAAATTAAAATCGATTGGCGTCGCTAGTGTGCCCTACCCGTCACCTTAAGCCGTTGTTCCCGCATCTAGCTGATCCCTCTCCCGTCGTGTAATACTGTTGTCACATAAACATCGAATGAGAGCTAGAACCTGAAAATAAAGAGTGCTCTTGTGTCTGCGCTTTAACTAAGTGGTAACGGAGTGATACCACGGCCTCACAGAAAACCGGCGGGAAGCAGCACTGTGCTGTGTTTCGCTGCGTGAGTGAGGGTACCGGAGGGGAAAGGGGGGTTTGAAGGTTGGCAGCGCACTTCTAACTCCACTGGTGTCGCGGGTGTCCATTAGGTGGTTTGTTTGCTCGTTTACTTTTTGTTCCATTTTAATCCACGAGTAGTCTTTGGACTATGAAATGGATGCGTTGATTGTCCTCCATTAAGGAAACTACTCCTGGTTTAGTCATCCTATAAGTAGGTACTCGCTCCTGCTAGCCAGAGTATATTGTGCTGTTTTAGTCGATCGCGATAGTTTTGAGTTTTTAATGTTGCTAAAAAAAATCAAAAGAAAAGTATTAATATTCATTGAGTGAGGTATTTTTAAAAAAAATATTTCCTCAATCAATATAAATCAAGTGATTTGTTTTGATTGTGGCGAATCGGAGATATTTTTTTTTAAAGTATCTTACTCAATGAATATTAATACGGTGTCATCTTAACTAACATCACTTCAAATCCAGAAAATTCCAAGCCCGGGAATTAAATTCTTTAGTTACAGTCTCGAATCAAAAGTAACTTGACATAACTTATTAAAGATATATAACGGTAACAGGTGCACTCCCCGTGCGTTCTCCATACGGTCCACTTTGTGTGGTCTTTCATCATCACAAATTATCACACACAGCAATTCATCTTCCTACATTTTCCACAATTTTCCATTACAATTACAAATCTCTTTTTTTTTATTTTATTACTGTTTTGATGCGACACGTTCGAAAACCTTTAAAATTTTAAATTTTTTTACTACTCGAAGGAGGAGAATACTATGAACATTTTTCAACTTGTTTGGTTTAGCTATATAAAGCTTCGTGTTGCACATTAATATAAGTACCTAGATGAGTGAGATATTTATATTGTTATCATTTTCTGTGTCCAGTTTTGTACCTGTTGTGTCAAAAAGGGATTGTTCATTGTGGATGTTGTTTGATATATATGATTTATTGTGTACTACTAGTATGTAGAACAGTCCATCGAGTTTCTAAGTTGCGCCTCTGTTTCTTCCTCTGTCCCTATTTGCTTCACCCTTACGGTTGTATAATGGAGGCGGAGGGAACACAGAGGTGTAACAATGTTTTAGGTTAGCCGCTGAGAAACCAGCATCGCGATTGGCTATACTCGGCCAGTGTCGACCAAAGCTGAGCGGTTTATTTAGTATTTATATCTATTTATGTTATTTTTTGTTATATTATTACCTGTATTAACTGTATGTTCTTTTACTTATTGTGTCAAATAATATTTATTCATTCCTTCATTCATTTATTCATTCATTTATATGAATTAATGAATGAAGGATTAATATAATCTCATGGTAAACATAATATTCCTGGCTAGGACTGGCTCTGACTCACAGTAGACCAGGGAAATCACCATGGAGACGTTTGGAGGGAAGGAAAAGAAGGTCGAACGTTGATAAATTGCAACCATTATTTAGCCCCGAGTCGACCTGTATGTTTCAGTCACATACCTAATGAACCCGGACTGAGACACAAGAAAAATAAATACAACGTAATTTTTCCTTAGAACAAGAGGATAATTAAAGGGAACCCTGAGCCTTGACTTGTGAAAGCCATAGTACTTTTTATGCATAAAGAGTTTAAGAGTAATGTGACGCCATGTATCGAATCACATGCTGGAGTTTTACAGTTGATATTTTTTACAGCAATCTTTTGTAATATATTTTTTTATCAGATGTTCGATATTTTTTATGGTTGTTATATAGCTATGATTTTGGCGATATGAAAATTTAAGTAATATTAATTTAAAATGAGTTTAAATTTCATCTCGCCAACTCATTAACTTAAACTCATTGCTTGATTCGACTCATGGATTCGACAGCTCATTTCGAATCAAGCACTTACAATTTCAATCGTCTTAGCAATGCATTCCGTGTCTAATGGTAGAACAGCCACCCGGATTGTGGAAGTGTGGGTTGGAGCCCCGGCTGAACGCGGATGAATTTTTAAATGTGTTATTACTTGAAAAAATATTGTCTCCGACCGGGAAGAACGACCACCGTTATGCCTAGAGAGATTCTTGAGTCCGCGACGTGACCCAAAAGCGTAGCATAGGGCACCCTCTGACTAGATAGAATGACGACCTGCAAAAAGTGCCGCTGGTTTAGATGGCTGGGAAAAAATAGAGGACTTCTGAAGAGTCGTCTTTCGAAGTTTCGAGGACGCTACCAGCTGACTCTACATTCCCGCACGTAACTAATGTCAAAAAAAGTGAGTTTATTATATATGTCGTGTTGAGACAGTCTATAATAGAGTCTTTATTATATAGGCCAGTAAATAATTTGTAAATACTGACCGGATGCGCAATTGGTAGTGACCCTGCCTCTTACGCCAAAGGTCGTGGGTTCGGATTCTGATCCCCCACCTGGACAAACATACGTGCGATGAACACTTGTGTTTGGGGGGGGGGCGTGTCTGGTGGTAATATATTGTATTTAAGTATATATTTGTGTTTCTTTCTGTTTCTGATATCGGAACCCAAGATCTTAACTACTTGGTACGGAATCAGTATGAGATACGGTCAACTTAAGAGATGCTGTGAGAATTTATTATTATTATTATATATTTAGTCAGACCCGTTTCATAATGACCAAGCTCAATTTTGTAACAATTAAGTAATATCTTAATCGCTGCTACGAACCCATCATGGGCGAGTCCGACTCGCACGTTTCCGGTTTTTTTTTATGTGATAAGGTGGCAGATGAGCTGTTTTTTTCTGCTCAAGATACAATTTTAACCTGATCTGCTATATTACACACATTTTTTTTTCTTCTTTAAATGCAAATTAAAACTATATCATAGTTACTTTTCATGTCT
>CM032493.1:12045569-12095148 GCA_019059595.1 Marasmia exigua | reverse complement strand
CCCCGATTGGGCATCCTGTACCCTCACTCATGCAGCGAAATACAGCACAGTGCTGCTTCACGCCAGTTTTCTGTGAGGCCGTGGTATCAAGTTCCAATATGTTACGCAACCCTAAAACATAACATTGTCTGTAGATGTGAGCGTCTATGTGCCTCCGCCAGCCCGTCACAGGGTCGTAACTGTACATAAGCCGTACCTAGGAGTTATAAACGCACCTGTCGATTTGAGAGATGGCACCCATCATCCCGAGAATATGGTCACAGCTCAGTTAGTCTCCGTGAGAAAATGATACTTTCAGATAAACAGGGCTTTATTCATAAACGTTCAATGAACTTTTTAACCGACTTCGGCGAAGCAAAAAGGATGGTTATGATTTTGAACTGTATGTATGTACGAGTATGTATGTATGGTTGTTTACCTGTTCCCTCATAACTTCTAAACTACATAGTTATATTTGAACAAATGAAGCGTCGTCTTGATTTTCTTTTGGTTATAGGCGACATGACGTCACGTTAAATTGACTACAGCGCCCTCTCCGGGACTTAGAGTAAGGAACTAAAAAAAAAATTCGCTTGACGGTACCGTGTGGGGTGTCAAATGAAAGAGCTTTTTAGGACATTTCAAATATATAATTTTATTTACATAACTAAAAATATGTTAAATAATAATAAATTATTGCCGTGGTCGTACGCCACATTGATTTTATTTTATCATAATAATGAATATGTTTTGTTACAGAAGGTGCCATACGACCACGGCAATACGGCATAATAATTTCAGCAGAGACCATTTTCTTGTTTCGTACTTTTTAGAGCGTGTTTTTTTGGTAGTCGGGTTTAAGTTTTTGTTACCAAAAACGGTGTGATAGAGCAGTTTTGACATTTAAAACCTATAAAAATAATATTTAGGCGGCAACATATCTGCAATTAATTTGGTATTACGGGTATCCTAAAGTGACGGTGAAAGCCACAAACAGTTGACCCACTCGGTCGTTTAATTGCCTTTCGGTTTTTATATCTATGTTAAATACCAATATATGCCATTTATACTAGACGTCATAACACACTTATATTCATTTGGCGCTGTCTGGACATGATTGAATACCTTTTTGTTTTTTTTAATATGTATTTTTAATAAAGTAAATAATACACTTAAAATTTTTATTTCGTGTTCGTGCGATATTGTAATGAAATTTTTAAGTGTGTTATTTACTTAAGACTTTAGACTTAAGATTGCAAAAGATTGCTATAAAAATATCAACTATTGTATTTTTAATTGTTTTCTGTTTGTGCCAAATTGTGTTCTGTTTACAACAGCTGTATGTCCTGTGTAAATAAATATCTGAAACATTTATTATTATAGACATCACGTCTATAATAATAAATGTTTTAGATATTTCTTTCTTTCATTAAATAGAGAGAAGAGACCAGAGGAAAAAATAGAGGTAAATATTAGTTAACTTCGCTGGTATAAGTTTTGTTACTGCACGGAATTATGGTGGCTTTGGTCTAGCCAGGCACGAATGTGTTTGAATGTATTTAATGTGATATTATCTCGGTAATAAATATTAGTTATTATTTCACTGATAAGCTCATATACTGTGTGTATGGTCGTTTTACGAGCACATTACAGACGTCACCTACTGTGTACAGATATTTATGAGCGCCCGCAAGACCAGAGCATTATGACAGTTATTGTTGGACAATAATAACTTAGGATTATATAAAAAAACGCTGCCATTTTCCGCTATTTTCCTGTCTGTTTTTGTTGTGTTTGTTTTTCGTTTACTATTGTTTCAAATGTTTTTTGTTGGGCTGTAAGAAATAAACATTGTACTCCTCAATTTTTATATAAATGCTAAAGGTTTTTTTTGTTTTTGTTAATGTGATAGGTGGCAGACAAGTAGACGGATTACCTGATGATTAGCGATAGCCGCCCATTGGCACCTGCAACACCAAATAGTCACATGTGCGCTGCCAATAGGCAACCTTGTTTGGACACATTGTGTTTAGTGTCAGTAACATCTATTATTTGTATAATATAATGCGAAAGTTTAAAATATCATATTGAACATAATATCCTTTATTCAATAAAATAAACAATCCAATCGAATATTTAACGTTTCGTTCAATGTGACATAAATTTAGCGCCCTGTTGATCGCATCTCTATATTTGTTTCTCTGAATTACCGGCTTAAGATCATTTCCCGTTTGCCCTTACTGTTCCGCATAAAACATGATCGCATTTTCTTTTGGTATTCGACCCCGGAAGTCATGGGAGACCGAAAGGCTGGTAGCTACTTCGCCCAGGCATTTACATCGCGATCTAGCGGGGTAATGATGCTAGCATTTTGGAGACATTGCCACGGTGATCCACTTTGTTTTAACTGTTATTTATTTTTGGTTTAGCTTTTCTATTGCTATGTTTTTTTTTTTTCAATTAAACAGGCAATTATCGGACCTTCATCGTCATCGTCAGCCCATTTAAGTCCCCACTGCTGGGGCACGGGCCTCAATCACATGAGGGGTAATTGCCATACTCACCACGCTTGGCAGACGGGTTGGCGAGGGTTGAGATATAAATACAGAGTTTTCCTTCTCTGGGTGCTGATGATCATGCCAGCAGCTTTACCTTAGTCGCCTTTTTGACACCTCGGTAAGAGTGAGGGTGGCCTATTCTATCGGACCTTGTTACAGTTAAAATAATATTATCAACAATGTAGATCAGCCAGACAAAACACACTAAAAAAAGATATAGATAGATAAATATTCTTTATTGCACAAAAACAAAATACAAGTATGACACAACAACAACAGACGGTACAATAAGGCGGTATTATTGCTTTTACCGATTACTTCCAGACCTTTGGGTAGAAGAAAGAAATAACGTATTCGTAATAGGGAAAGGCAGTGCAAATCAGTTTTTTTTATAGAAAGGCCAATTAGGATGACCTCACTTCGCCTGATGGTAAGCGGCCGTGAAATCCAAATATGAGGTTGACAGGCACAAAAGAACTAACAAAGTATAAGTTTAACAAATGAAATTGAAAATTGCAGAAACATACATACTTATTTATATATTAATAACATTACATAACATAAATAATAATGAACAATACATACATACTTAATAAAATATAGATAATTTATAATAAAAATAAATAAAAAAATATTTCTTATAGATAAGTACTCGTATAAATGACCAGTGATATATTTTTGTTTTATTATTATATCTATTTAAGAACTCATATTTGGTTTAGGCTTGGCTACAATGGCTTACATCCTAATTATATTTATGGTACCTTATTTATTTTTGTCCATGGGAGGGCCACGCTTCGGCATAAATGGACCGGCTCAACCGCAATGATTCCACAGCCTCACAGAAAACCGGCGTGACGCAGGAGTGCTTTTGCTGTTGTTATACAGAGAGAGTGAATGTACCGGTAGGGATGTGACTTTATACTTAAACAACCGATTAAGCATTAATCGATTTTTTGAAATCAGTACAAATATCGATTTTAGTGTTGTCGAATTTTTACAGAAATAATCGATTTTCCCAAAAAAACGAGTTTTTCCAAAACTTTAATTTAGTATTTCAACTGCTCTACAGATACGGCACCCTTCACATTAGAGTGTAGGCAGCGTGACTCTTGTTTTAATTTTACTTGTCGCGCGTTTTTAGCGCTACAATCACGCAGCACAAACGCCAAACGTGAACGCTTTCTTATAGGATGAAATAGACAACTTAAATTTTCATTTCATTGGTTGTGGCACTAATTGAACCAACGACGCAGCCATACTAAAGACATAATTTTTGACAGTCTTTTTATGGGAGTGGTGACCTCCTCCAGTAGCATCAAACACCAGTCATACTGTTGAATTGTGACGTATGCACCGCAGTATTGTGTTGCCACCTCTTAAATTAGTTCACCACGAAATTCTTTAATATTAAATAAAAATATTTTTATCTCAAAATACTTATAGATTACTTTTTCCATATCAAAAATTGTACCAGAAAAATCTGCTAAAAAAATCGATTATTTGTAGTACACGAATCGATTAATAAAAATCGATTATTATGAAATAATAATCGATTTATGTAAAAATTAATTATTGAAATAAAATACGTTTTTTACATAAATAGATTAATGTAAAAATCGATTATTTTTTTACATCCCTCCGTACCGGAAACTCAATTTGGTTCGTAGACAGAAAAGGTTTGCAGCGCACTTGTGACCACCGATGTTGCTATAGACACCTATAGGCGACAGCAATCGCTTACCAACAGTGGATTGATAAAAAAGTATAATTTCTTACTTAAACTGAATTTTTACTTTTTTGACCAAAAACACACGAATACACCCACTTGGCCAGGCGTAAGATAAACTATGAAATTTCATGATAAACTAGCTTTAAGCTTTTAGTTTTGCGAATTTTGAAGAATGAATTTCCTTTAGTAAAATGTAGCCTACTTTTGTTAAAGAATAACGTAGCTTACTACCGGTGAATAATTTTTCATAAGTGGTCGAGTAGGTTTTGAATTTATCGATACCATTTTCAAAACTTTGAATATACAATACTTATCTACATAATTTTCTGTTTATAGTATCAGTACAGATATACTCGTAGGTAAATGTTAGATGAAATGTAAATGTGTACATAATGTCTTCCAACCGATTACTACAATGGTCACTCTCAACAATCAGCCACGTACGCAGGATATATTATAGTGCTCAAGTGTGTGCGCGATGTCAAAAAAAAAAATCAAAGTCAACTGTCAAAAATGCACTCGCTATTCCCTAACCCTTATTTTCCGATGGGATATCAGTGTGATCCGATCGGAGAGGCATCAGGCAAAGTAACAGCAGCTTAGCGTTCCGAGGCACGGGGGTACACGACCGCCAACTTCCGGACTCCGGGCTGACACTAAGAATTTTTTACCAAAAACTAAGGTACCTATGAAAGTTTTTTGGCCCGACTAAGACATTGAACCAGGGACCTCTTGCGAAGCCGTCGCTTTTAAGCGATCTGCTTCTGGTAGATGATACACTGATTCGAATCACGAATGCTCGCTCCGAATCTATCATTCATCTCATTCGGATCTCAAAACCGGGTTTGTTCAATCGGTCAACTCACTCACTGACTCACTGTGTTCCACTGACACAAATGAGCAACGAACTTCAGATGATCACTGATAGCGAAAAAACGAATGAGATAGTTCTCGGCAACACATGGAACGTGTCACGAGGGGAAAGAGATAAGTAGTAACATTGATTGAAATGACAGCCATAAGTCTCACAGGAAAATAATATTTAGGCTAGTAGTAATAAAAATCTATGGTATGTAAGAATCTTGGTAAAATAATTTAAATAAGGGGTCATTCTAATCAAGTCACTCTCGGTCTGAATATATCTCAGAGTCGGTGTTCCAAATGAACCGTATCACTGAAATGAGTCTTTTCACTGTTTTAGATTCAAATGATCAGAAAAATACATTTTAACCTGGTCTAAAAGGCAGTAATGTGTACTTTATAGTGTAGGTGATTTGTATCATAATCATCAATTGTAATCAAAAATATCGAATAAACCATATAATAGTTGAAACAATGACAACGAATAATCAAGTTACAATGGCTGATAATGATTGATGTCCCAACTTTAGGGTTAGCTCTCAGAATACTGGTCAAACCATTGTCTCCAGTTACAGTTTACAACCCAAGTCAAAACACCCATCATCCACAATTAGCTCTTCTGTCCTTTAAAATAAGAGCCACGAGCAGTCAAATGTGCGTCGTAGCTTCTATTGCTGAGGGTACTCTTGAATAATTAGGCCTCTTGAAATAGTTCGGATGGGTGTTTGTATTGTACTTTATTTATATTCAGTTTGTGGAAATTAAAGCGATTGTTTGGTGGGATTAATCCTATGCCTTTTAACAAATCGTTCATCCTGGAGAATGACATCATATTATATTATCATATGACTGTAAATCATATTTAGGTATGTAAGATATATACAAGAAAATGTACGAAAGAAAAGAAAAAGATACGCCTTGCCTTGATTGTCTCTTCAATCAACATCAATTACAAAAGATAAGAAACATGAACATTAATTGAAAACTTTAGTTTTGCATATTCAGTGACTTAAGGCTACAGGCGAAACTAACCCTACCGAAATTGGATCCCCGTCTCTCCAGACAATTCTTACAACTAAATAAGCCAAACCTTCGTTTATTGACTAGTGCTCTAACGGGGCATGACAGTTTTAACAGACATCTGTTCAATATAGATGTTACAGACAGCCCTCTATGCAGAGCATGCATGGAGAAGGAAAAAACAGCCGCTCATGTACTGTTAAAGTGCATAGGGGTGGCCAGCAACCGGGCAAACTACCTGGGAAACCCAGGCAGTCTCCAGAAAATCTTCAGCAACACCAAGGCGCTGATAGGATTCCTTGAAAAACTCGGCTGGTTGGAATGACACCGGCCGACTTCACCCTCCGCACGCGAAATGGGCACAGCTGCTGCCTGATTGCGGAAAAGCCCGCACGAAGAAGAAGAAGAAGAAGGTGACGGGTAGGGCACACTAGCGACGCCAGTCGATTAATAAGAAAATTACTTCTTGTGTAACTGTCACACTCAGAGTCGTTGATTAACTTAGTTGGCTACTTAAGAAAAATATTGACACTTATTTTGATACGCATAAAGACTACCGATACTAAAGTTGATGAAAATTAGCTTAAATGACGTCTCTGAGTGCGGCCGCTAAAGTTTTTTTTTATGTGATGCAGACGGGCAGACGGATCACGAGATGGCAAGCGATTACCACCGCCCATGGACACCCGCGACACTAGTGGAGTACGCACAGCGGCCACACATCAATGTACACAAAACTGTCAATTTCTTCATTCGATTCTCACCTTAATGTCGAATACGTTCGGTTCAAGAACAATTGAGGAATTTGGACATTTGTAACATGATGTGTGGCTGTGTGTACAAAAGACAAACTTTTTGTAGGTACCTGTTTAAAAATATCGTCGCATTTTGCCGTGCTAATATTATTATAATGCAACGCAAAAGTTTGAAATCGTAGATATAGAGTATATATATATATAGAGTTGACGGCCCGTTTGGAACAGTGGTAGTGAACGCTGCCTCTGGTGCAAGGGTTGCGGGTTCGATCCCCGCACAGTACAAACATTTGTGTGCATTAACATTTCTGTTCGTATTGGTCTGGGTATTTTCTATGTATTATAAGTAATGTATTTTTTATGTGATAGGCGACAGACGAGCAGACAGATCGACTGATAGTAAGCGATTACATAATAAAAGTACTACCTATATGTATAGATATATATTTGTAATACCACTGTTGATTCTGATATCCGTAACACAGGTGCTTGAGCTACCTATCTCGGAGTCAGATCAATGTATGTGAGGTTGTGAAATATAAAAAAAAAACAGTTGTTAAACTTTATAGGCATGTAAGTACTGCCAAGCTAATTCTTCAAAGTAGATTTCAACTGAATCCTCTTTTGTAATTTTCTCAGAGATTAAAACCCTTTTAACTTACTATTGATTTCAGACTTTTAGATAACTCGTTGAGATTACTTTAATTAATCTCTCTAAAAAATAACTTTAATAAACCAATCAATTTGAGCCTTTCCAACTATCATTTAGTGTTGAGGAAAATGACCAATGCTTTTGCAAAAATACAAGACCTTCACGAAAGCTGAGTTTAGGATTATTATGAATCGCATAATGATTTTAGCTTATACATTCATATTAACTGAACTTAAAAGCTGTAGGAACGATTTATATCTTTAAATTTGTTACATTATTTCAAAATGACTTTTAATTAAAAGACCATCATCTTCATCAGCTTGTTGCAGTCTACCGCTGGACCTATTATGCTCACTAAATGTTTGCACCTCCGATCGAAGTCTTGCTACTTGCATCCAGATCTTGCATTGCTTCATTTAGTCTGAGCGCGTCCTACATTCATTGACATTCATAGGTGATTTAGGTCAACACAAAAGTGTTGACCTAAATTGAATATAGAATTTTTCATCTTTATCTTTTATGCATGTTTACCGAGACGCGGTCTCCACACCCAAACTCCCCACCAGTCGTCAGTTCCGTGTACCCCAGCAGTTGTCTGTTCGGCGGCTGCGTCTTCAGCTTGCCAATCCTATGACTGTGGGCTATATGTATCGACTGCATTTAACCAAGTCATCAAACTTGGCTTATTCAGGATCACCTTGTTACGGATTGTCTTTCCATAGACCGCTGAACCACTTTAAACTTGAGAACGTTATAATGTTTAAAACTCAAAGAGGTTGCTTATTTTAACTGTGATGTGATGTAATGGAGTCTGGCCGATTTCGACCACGGCGACCGCTTCAACTCCTAGCTAAATGTAACGACATTGGTTACATTTAGCTAGGAGTTGTTGACGAAGCCTATCTTTTTCGAAAAGATTCTCATACATAGCGGGAATGTGAGCACTTATAGCCGTAGGTCGGGCTTTCAACTCATCCCGCTTAGAGTCGAGTTCAGAAAGCCTTTATGTTTCGAAGTCTCGGACTTTAGTTTTCACTAAAGTCCTCCACTCAACAGCGTGTTCCTCCTAGCGAGATGAGTCAATGTCACACTTTTTCATGTGGCGCTTAGGCACATCGTAATTATCTTAATTAGTTTAACTGTTATAACCATGTGACTGACTCCTCCTCCTCCTTGTGTCGATGACCTCAATAATGAGGGTCGTTACCCCGACGTAACACTTTTTCCAGGATTATCTTTCGCCAGCGTGACCTGTCATCAGCGACGTGAATCTGCACTGATCTGGTCTGACCATCGCGTTGGGCTTCTTCCTCTCGGTCTTTTCCCGCTAAATTTGCGTGCCAGAAGCAGTTTCTCCAGATTGTCTCCTCTTTTTCTAGCGACGTGTCTGATAAACTCGAGACACTTTCTCAGGCATATGGTTGAAAGCCTAATTGGTATCTCGATTTCAGCAAGGATAGATGCATTGGTCCGGTGCTCTGTCCAGTCAGCTAACACCACATCTCGAATGCGTCAATGCGTAGACGGTTAACCTTTTTTAGGGTCCATGTCTCTGACTCCATGAATAAAGGCTGACTGACAATACGATTTTGACGTTATCATCATTTAAAAACAGTAGGTTTGGCCCCCGTTGCCCGAGGAACCAATGGATGGGTAATGAAAACCATTGGGGCAATGGTAGCCAGAACACCAAAATGAGTAAATTAAATTATAAACTTTCAAACGTAACAATACCAAGACAAACAAGCCTAGCCTTATTATTCATTAAACGTAATAAAAAACCATCAGTGTGTTAATGAAGGCCAGTTAGTTCCCATTACCCCAAAATATATTTTACGAATTATAATAACATTATGAAAACACTGCTGAGTATTTACGAATTATTATTAATGTATCACAATTTCTAATGATAATTTTCAACACTACTGAGCACAGAACTTAAAAAACAATGCCACAAATACTTAAATTTCGTCCTCGAAAATTGGTAAAAATTATAACGAATCCGCCGAAAAGCGACTTGCGTCCAATTTTAGGTGCGAAGTGAACTGAGAGCGATGCGGGCGTGCCGCGCGTACTCCCCGCATCTCTTCACTGTTATCAGCTACAAGATTCGTTCTATCTTGTAGGTATAATTATGGCCAAATCAGGCTGGTTCGCATTCACCACAGGCTTCCATTCCCCCCTGTTCCCCTAAGTTTGATATGTTTAACTTATCTGCATGCGGTTTGCTTTACTTCAATCTAACTTTTACTGTCGTTAAGTTAACATACTGATAGTTAATTGGTTTCATTAAGTCCATAGGTTCATATACACGCGTCTAAAATTATAAATGTCACTGAAAGTTTCAACCATCTTGGTTACTTTTGAAACCAATCTTTCCGGAATTTGAAACCATTTGAGTACTTAGTTTAGGGACTCATCGAAAATGTCATAAAATTATATTACTGTTACAAAAACGAAATAAGGGTTAGTTTTGGGACTTCCCGTGGATGCACTCCGGTGGTGAAAAGGTGATAAGCTGCGCGCCAGCTTATCACCTTTTATAAAATAATCTGTACTTACCACAGATTTTAGTGTACTTACCTAGTTATGTTTATGTTTAAATAAATATATTACCAATTAAATTATTTTTTTTTTCACACATTTCACATATTATAGAAAAGAATAACATAACATAATAATAATAATCCACTTCATTAATAAAACATAAAAAAATTCAATAATATAAAAACGTCAAATTTATGGATAATAATTAAAAATTATAAGCATGTGGGTAAGTACATACATATTATTTTATTTTATAAAAGTGAAATGAATTTGACTGCTTTTGTATTATACTATTTTTGATTTTGTTTAATTTTATTTTTGAAGAAGATCATTATTATTGTGTTATGTTAATATGGATGAATATCTTTATCTTATAAATAAAAATTAATTTATTTCAAAACCCCTATATTCGGAACTAGATCCGACTTGCTTTGCTTTGCTTTTTTTAATTGCAAATGTTAAATATCCCTTGTTTAACATTTGCAATTAAAAAAAGGAACACTTGTGTTTTTGGCATAAATACAAGCATTTAGGATATGTTACGAGGCAAAAGACCCTTAATCGCACCTCCAATAAGTACCTACTAGGGTACCGTACCGCATATTTCTTTCGGTAGACAAAATTTAGTTCCGCATTGAGCGTGTTCACATACTTTTCAATAAGGAAAATAGCTTCGAGAACATAGACTTTCTAGAACTAAGTCATATAGCGACATATGGGTCTCTTGGAAGCGCCCAATGACACTAAAAGCCGGGTGTTACGCCGCCACGCCACCTGAGCTCACGCACCAATGTCATTACGTCTGATATACTACTGACATTTGGCCAGTGTTGCCAGGAATCGAAATTTAGACTGTTTTGTAAGCGTGGGCGGAGTCGATGTAAATAGTCAGTGACCGTGGGAGAGTCACACTGCGGCATGAATGGGTCAGCTCATCTCTCACCACTACATTTTAAATCAGCGTCTCGCTTTATAACTATTTACGTATTATGTAAATGTAAATTTATAACTAACTCAATTATTTACGAATTGTATAAATTTAACTGTACTCAATACGGTACATGACAATTTTTGTAATCATAAGATCTCTTAATGATAGAAACATCGTTAAAAGAATTACTGATCCTCATTTCAACTACCTCAGATATCACAACTTGAACATCACATTCTTTTGGGCAAGCCCATAACGCTCCATACAAATGGCTACAAAGATGTGACGTCACACGCAAGTATTTTGTATGCATTTCATTTGAATTTTGTATGGTAGCTATATCAAATGTTTCGTTTATGTCATTGGTTTTATTATAATAGTTGGTGCAAATTGTATGGGTTATGCAATCGTATAATTAATCTTTTATTAATTTCATACTTTTTAAATGGACTTGCCCATGAATCTATGAATGACCATAAAACCGGCTAGATGTTATATTATTAATTGAGAATTTTTGCTATTGTAACATATTTACCCATATTTTGATAAAAAAATTATATTTTGTAAAATCTCGAGCTTAGTCATTTGACTTATTTGGATGTATTTATTTCTGGGGAATCCGAAACAATCGCAATGAACGTGCCTGTCGCATCTAAACAAAGTAAATATTTCACAACTTCACATACATTGATCTGACTCCCAGATAGGTAGCTCAAGCACCTGTGTTACGGATATCAGAACCAACAGCGGAATTACAAAATAATATACATATACATTTAATACTTTGCTTTTGTAAATACATACATAAAAAAAATCTCGAGCTTAGTCAAATACCCTATTGCGCAGTAGTATCAAACAATATCTGAATAATATCCCAACAGAAAATCTGGCAACACCTCTTACTGTAACAACTAAACAACACCGCACTTGTCTGAGACGAAGGCCCGCAACATTTATCAACGTAATTAGGGCTCGTCTTCGCCTTGGTCTTGCCAGCTTATACTGACGCATTTGTAACTCAACAACCACTTTATAAAGACTTGTTTCTTGAGACGCTTGGTGTCGCAAATGCACGAGAAGGGTTGGTGTAATATTCCAGATTCGGGTAAGCGTTACTTAGGGGACACATCTTGCGCTGGCCGGTGACTCACTTGCATTCAATCGCTTAAAAATTGGTTGGATTCCGTCTCCTCCTTCAGTCCTTGTTAAATATTTAATTCATACTCATCGGCATCTTTTTCGTCGAAAAGTAAAAAATAGTTTTTAATTTTTGCGTTGCATTGTTCGAGGTAGTGACCCTGCCTCTTGCGCCAGAGGTCGTGGGTGCGATCCCCACCTTGGACAAACATTCGTGCGATGAACACTTGTGTTTGTTCGGTGTCTGGGTGTAATATATGTATTTAAGTATATATTTGTGTTCCTCTGTTGTCTGATATCTGTAACACAACTGCTTAAGCTACTTAGAACGGAATCAGGTCAACGTATGAGATGTTGTGAGAATTATTATTATTATTATTATAAATATAATTAATCAAGACGGGAATTAATACGATATTTATTATGTGGTACAACATTGTGTACTCACATATTTTCCTCGACGTTTCGGCTGACTGTCCGCTCGTGACCGCGGCTGCTGTAACGTAGCCGAAACGTCGAGTAAAATATGTGAGTAGACAATGTTGTACCACATTGCAATACACATTGCAATGTTGCACATAATAAATATCGTGTTAGTTTCCGTCTTGATTAATTATAAGTAAAAAATAATCCTACACGAATTTCTTTTTGCAACAACCGCAACCATGCAGCACCTCATAAACGGAATTACACGTGCACTTAAGTTCCAAATCACCGAACGACCTTACGAGACTTACTTTACGAGAGCTTAACGATCGAACAGTATGTGAGCAAACTATCCAGCCAAGCATAAAACTTACAACATGGCGAATGGGTGGACCGAACGGTTGGTTCGGACCAACCATTCGCCTTAAACACTAAAAAATAATGTCAACGGTACTTGCTATAGTACCCTCCAACCGATTACGACTACGGCGGCCAATCTCAACGATCAGCCACGTACGCAAGTTATATCATAGTGCTCAAGTGCGTGCGTAAAAACAAGTGCAATCTCTATTCTATATTTGACTGACTGGATGGCGCAATTGGTAGTGACCCTGCCTCTTACGCCAAAGGTCGTGGGTTCGATCCCCACCCTGGACAAACGTTCGTGCGATGAACACTTGTGGTTGTTCAGTGTCTGGGTGTAATATAATTATGTATTTAAGTATATATTTGTGTTCCTCTGTTGTCTGATATCTGTAACACAAGTGCTTAAGCTACTTAGTATGGAATCAGGTGAACGTATGAGATGTTGTGAGAATTATATTATATATATATTATATTCCCTTACCCTCATATTCCGATGGGACACTACTGTGACACGACCGGAGAAAGATCGGGCGCAGGGCCAGCAGCTTAACGTGCTTTCCGAGGCACGGGGGTGCCTCGCCCGCCAACTTCCAGACTCCGGGCTGCCACTAAGATTTTTTTACCGAAAACTTGGGTACACATTTTTGGCCCCAATACTTGCTCCTACTGACACTGTGGTACTACAATATCTGGCTCTTACGAGCCGGAACAGGTATGTACGGCGGTACAAAAATAATGTCTCCAAACCGATATTTCAGTCATGGCGGCCAATCACAGCAATCAGCTATCGATTCAGGATCTATTATAGTGCACAAGTGTTTGCGCAGACACAAGTTCACTCTCTATTCCCGTACCCTCATAATTTTCGATGGGACATCAGATTTATTAAATTTCTTAATTTAAATTGTAAGTATTAATTCCTCTTTCGGGCGAGTGAATGAGTAGACAAATTTTCCACATAAGTTATTTTTTCTCGCGGGGGAAGAAATAATGATTTATTATGTAATAATAGATTATGCATGAATTTGGATTGATTTTTCCACTTTTTTTTTGTATAACACATAAACGAATATATATTTGGAAAAGTCAGCCCTTATGTCGTGACTATTGCAGATTTGCAAATTTGTTCATATTACAAGTGTAACATAAAAATACGTATAACCAATATAAACACATATTAACACTTGTTTCTTCTAAATAATGATCTTTAACATATTTAAATGAGATTTGATGTTAGTATACAATATAGTATCGCTTCGCATGCCGTGGCAACCTATAATTAAGTCACCACTAAGAATTTAATTACCTATTGTGTTAGTCTTAAGAATGTTGCAGTGTATGCCTTGTTGGTTGTCCAAATAAATAAATAGAAAAACGCAGGTACAAACTTTTGCCCGACCCGGGGATCGAACCCCAGCGCAGCCGTCACTTTAAAGTGTGACTCACTACCCACTGCGCCCACGAGGCTATTTCTACACTTACCAAGGGCGCGAATCACTGTGTTAATATCGTTATTCGAGTCATTAAAATTGGATTACAGTATATCAATCGCTTACCATCAGGTGACCCGTCTGCTCGTCTTTTATTTTTATTTTTTTTTATGATATAGGTGGCAGACGAGCAGACGGATCACCTGATGGTAAGCGATTACCGCCGCCCATGGACGCCTGCAACACCAGTGGTGTCACAAGTGCGCTGTTTACCTTTTAACCCCCCTTCCCCTGGATTGGGCCTCCGGTACCCTCACTCACGCAGCGAAACACAGCGCATGCACTGTTTCACGCCGGTTTTCTGTCTGCCACAAATGACATAAAAAAAATAAAGACTTTTAAAACTTCAAAAAAAAAAACATGACTACGACGTAACATTCGAGTGGGAATGTTAAATAGTTACAAATCTGAGAGTGAGTGTATTGTGTGGATGTGCGTGCTTAAAGGTGACGGGTAGGGCACACTAGCGACGCCAATAGATTTTAATTTTTAACTACTAAACCGGATCTATTTTAAACAATTTCGGCATTACAACTTCTCGGCAAACACTTTTCTTCTCGATAACCATGTACAAAAGTTGGGTCCAACGCGTACGCGAAAAATTGATTCACGCCAAAAGCGGCCACTTTTGGCGTGAATCAATTTTTCACGTTTGTGCACGGACCCAACATTTGTGCATGGTTATTCGATAAATAGTATAAGTGTTTGCAATTGAACATGAACACACCGAACCTGTCACCACCAGCTAATGGAACTTCAACAGTACAAAATTAACCAGTATCAAGGGATTCTTCCGTCAGCTGATGCAACTCAATGGTTTTAAAATACAAAGTATCTATACTCGGATCGCATCTGGCCTAAACCGCTTGATATAAATATAAAATATTTCACAACATCACATACATTGATCTAACTCCGAGATAGGTAGCTCAAGCACCTGTATTACGGATATCAGAATCAACAGTGGGATTACAAATATATACATATGATACTTTTCTTTTGTAAATACATACTTATAATACATAGCAAACACCCAGACCAATACAAACAAACATGTTCATGCACACAAATGTTTGTACTGTCGGGGATCGAACCCGCAACCCTTGGACCAAAGCCAGCGTTCACTACCACTGTTCCAAACGGGTCGTCATCAAGCACATCAAGCACATAGCCTTGTATTTTTCAACCTTAAAAACTAATAAAATAGTTCTATTGATGTATCTTCTAAAATAATAACCGTGTGTGCCCACGATCACTATTTTTGAAAATGCTTTTTTGTATTTTCCCCAAACAAACAAACGACTGGCCGTGTGTAAAGTTAAAATTTATTTTCAATTTCAATACATATTTTTAATCTTTTTTTTATTTATTTTATGAACTTTATACATTTTTTCGGGTGGAATTTGTACCAAAAAAGGAATAAATAAGTATATGCTGCTGTTTACCGATTAGTATACTCGTATGCAAAGTGCTCTTTTTGATACTCCATAACTTTAAAAGCAGTGGGTACATACAAGAACAATTTTCTCTATAAAACCAAGGGAACTATGAAAAATAGCGTATTTAGTATGAAAAGGCAAATTATTCATAAAATTTCAGTAAGGTGACGGGTAGGGCACACTAGCGACGCCAATCGATTTTAGTTTTTAGCTACCAAACCGGATCTATTTTAAACAATTTTGGGGTTACAACCTCTCGGAAAACACTTTTACTATTTATTAAATAACCATGAACAAATGCGGACCCAACATTTGTCCGCGAAAAGTTAATTCACTCTAAAAGTGGCCACTTTTGGCGGTAATCAATTTTTCGCGTACAAAAACGGACCCTACATTTGTGCATGGTTAGTTAATAATAGTATAAGTGTTTGCCGAGAGGTTGTAATAGATCCAGTTTAGTAGCTAACAATAAAAACGAATGGTGTCACTAGTTAGGGCTACCCGTCGCCTTAATGTTTCTTATAGAAAAAATATCACATTTGACTTTATAATATACTCCCCTTAAACTTATGGGATATCAAAAGTAGCACATTGTACAAAGCTACTTGCTTTAAACCCTCCAACTGATCACGGCTACGGCGGCCAATCTCAAGCATCAGCCACGTACGCAGCATATATTACAGTGCTCAAGTGTGTGCGCAAATACAAGTGCACTCTGTATTCCCTAACCCTCATATTCCAATGGGACACTTCTGTGACATGACCGGAGAAAGATCGGGCGCATGGCCAACAGCTTAACGTGCTTTCCGAGGTACGGGGGTACAAGACCGCCAACTTCCAGACTCCGGGGTGCCACTAAGAATTTCATACCGAAAACCTAGGTACAAATTAATTGAACTTGTAGGTTTTTTTTTATTAGAATTGCTTAGACATTTGGCAACAATCTCACCTGATTGTAAGTGATGATGTGGCTGAGGGTGGATCATGCCTGCCTAGTAACAGCCCGACCCGATTGGGACAGTGGTAGTGAACGCTGCCTCTGATACAAGGGTTGCGGGTTCGATTCCCGCACAGTACAAACATTTGTGTGCATGAACATGTTTGTTTGTATTGGTCTGGGTGTTTGCTATGTATTATAAGTATGTATTTACAAAAGAAAAGTAGTATTATATGTATATATTTGTAATCCCACTGTTGATTCTGATATCCGTAACACAGGTGCTTGAGCTACCTAACTCGGAGTCAGATCAATGTATGTGATGTTGTGAAATATTTTAGCCTATTCACTCTTTTCTTGAATAAGTTCAGATCATATTTGTTCTTTGTTGTTATTATTTCTTTGTTATTATGTGTTGTTTTTACTTTTACTTTAATTTCACAAGTTTGTTTTTTTTCTTTATTTGCAATGATGTGTGTCGTGTGTGTTTAACAAATAAATGTTGTTATCTCATCTTATCTTAAATTTTAGGCCCGAATACTTGCTATATGAACACTATGGTACTACAATACCAATCTAGCTCTAACGAGCCGGAACAGGCTGGTACACGGAAACCCCATCCCCTAACCCGGGGATTACCAACCACAGGCCTTTCTGCAAACTGTTAATCTTTCAGACCAAATAAGATTTAAAGTTTAACCCTTGTTACTCGCTCGGCCTTAATTAGAATACAACTAGTCCGGAATCGAGTTTCGGAATGGCTCCTTAATTGAAGCATGGGTCTAGGTGGCGGTGAAAATTGGCCTTCTGATTTCTATCAGCCTAATGGGGGTTGCAGACCGAAAGCTAAACTTACACCCCTTATTATGAAACGCTCTCTTAGAATAGTTCTGGACCAAACAAATCTCGTTCCAGCTCCTTTTAACATTGTGTGTTGGAACGGGATAGCATTAACTGTACGGTAATAACATTAGATCGCGTTTGGTAATAAGGTCGAGATAGTTTAGACTGACCCATTTGGTAGTGTTCCTTGCCTCATTAGCTGAAAAGACATTCTGAGACAGTCCACAATGAATGAATGATAACATTTATTTCGACCATCAAGCGGATCATACAATAAAAAACGGAATACAACAGATATAGATTAACAGAAATACACTTAGTCCTAATGTCAATAAATTTACATAAAATCAATTAATTTAAAATTAGATCACAATGAAGTAAAAAATAAAAAATTTCAATTAATGAATACATTGACATTACGAAGACATTACATACAGACATTAAAAATACAGGTACACACACAGTATCGGAACAGTATTCTGACGTCAGTCCTTACATGGACCATGTTGCAATGGTTCAGGTACTGACCAACGTAGCGCTCGGCAAATGCGGTCAGGATACCATTCCGACTGGCCTGCAACCTGCGCACCAGCGATGGTTGCAATGAAGCGGCTGCTCCAGAGAACAAAGTTTAGACAGAAAGAGAGCACAGTGACAGGGTACGGGAGGTGAGAGAAAACATTGTGACCAAACCTTCACGTCTTCGATAATAGTGGAAGATCCTCGCTTCGGCAGGAACAGGCAGGCTCAACTGGAGTAATACCACGGTTTCATAGAAAACTGTTGTAAAAGTGAGTGAGGTTACCGGAAGGCCAATTCGGGGGAATGGTGAGTTAAGAAATTCTTAGCGCACTTGTGACTCAATTGACGTCTCGGGTGTCCATATGCAGTGACATTCACTCACTATCAGGTGATCCGCCTGCTAGTCCGTCACCTGTCATAGGAAAAATCCCTCGAGCTCGGAGTCTAAAAGGCCAATCCGGAGTAAGGAGAAAAGGTCGATAGTGCAATAGTGACTCCACTGGTGTTGCGAGTATCCATGGGTGAAGGTGATCGTTTTTCATCAGGTGATCCATTTGCTCGTCTGCCACCAATCACATAATAATAGCCCTCTTGCTCGGATTCTAAAGACACCCTTATTTATCCTTTGATCTACCGCTCCATTTCCCACAACAGCCTCACATAATTAACACAACGCCTTTTGAAAATAAAATCTGAGACAGTCCAGAATGAAGCTGGTGCTCCAGAGAATAAAGTTTAGAGCACATTGACAGGTACGGGCTCAAATGAAGTGACACCACGGTCTCATAGAAAACTGTCGTAAAAGTGAGTGAGGTTACCGGAAGGCCAATCCGGGGGAATGGTGAGTTAAGAAATTGTTAGCGCACTTGTGACTCAATTGACGTCTCGGGTGTCCAAATGCGGTGACAATCGCTTACCATCAGGTGATCCGTCTACTAGTCCGTCACCTGTCACAGGAAAGAACTCTCGAGATTAATTTCGAGGGCAGTAAAAGTATATTCATTCATTTCATTCCCCACAACAGCCTCACACAATTAAAAACAACGCCTTTTGAAAACTTGTCGACTTCGCTCATAATAAAATCTGAGACAGCCCACAATGAAGCGGGTGCTCCAGAGAACAAAGTTTAGAGCACAGTGGCAGGGTACGTGAGGTGCCGTTCAAAATGGTCACGTTTTACGGCAGGCCAGGGTTCCGCGGCGCCCCTTTATGTTTTCCGAGGTTTTTAGGTTGTAATAAAATCGAGCTCTAATCCCTTTGTTCGAGGACGTGCCGATGAAGTTAACGGATGAACCGGTTTGAAAGGTGACATCTGTTCGTTTTTTGGGGATTCGGGAGGGAACTTCCCTAATGTGGTTCACATTATTAGGAAAACCTTTAAGAGGAAGATTCGAGAGATTTCTGCTATTTATAAATAATAAATAAAATAAAATGCTTTCTTATATGAAAATAGATATTCATGGTTGGAGACTTCTTTTAAGCATATAGATGACTGTGCTAGGAGCCTCCGCTCTTGGGGACTACGGTGCGGCGGCCTCCTCGTCCCTTTCGGAAGTATTTTTGCTCTGTTTGGAGCTGCTACCGAAGGGTCCTTTCGTCATATAAAAAAACATGACTACGACGTAACATTTGAGTGATAATGTTATATAGTTACAAATCTGAGAGTGAGTGTGGTGTGGATGTGCTTTAAGAAACTCATGCAGCTCTCTACCAGGATCGGAAAACTACTAGCCAGCATTTGTGGCCAGTAAATAATCTAAACCTAATTCCAACTGAACATCACCACACCAACTAATGGAACTTCAACAGTTCAAAATTAACCAGTACCTATCAAGGGATTCTTCCGTCAGCTGATGCAATTCAATGGTTTTAAAATACAAAGTATCTATACTCGGATCGCATCTGACCTAAACAGCTTGATTTGACCTTGTATTTTTCAAAATTTCATTCATGTTTCTTTATGTTTTCCGAGGTTTTTAGGTTGTAATATAATCGAGCTCTAATCCCTTTGTTCGAGGACGTGCCGATGAAATTAACGGATGAACCGGTTTGAAAGGTGACATCTGTTCCTTTTTTGTGGAATCGGGAGGGAACTTCCCTAATCTGGTTCACATTATTAGAAACATCTTTAAGAGGAAAATTCGAGAGATTTCTGCCATTTATAAATAATAAATAAAATAAAATGTTTTATTACATGAACATAGATATTTTGTACATAATCATGGTTGGAGACTCCTTTTAAGCATGTAGATAGAGTATAGCGTAGCATACGCTGTACAAAACACTCAGTAGATAAGACGGAACGTAATAATTCGTTTGTACTTAAATATTTGACCAATCAAGGCACTGCTTACTGACGCCCCGATAACGGGTCCACTCCACGGCCTTGTAAGGAAAAAGTCAAAGTCTATCGGTCATCTGCCCCTTCCTCTTTACCATCGCATAAAACGATTGACAGGAGCGCGCCCGTCTCACTCGCCTCCCATCTACAAGCGCAACTCTTCTACATAATTTGATCCCCCCCTAGCCCATTCCAACACCGGACAACAAGACGTGGCGAGGCGTTTCATTCATACGTTATTGGCTTACCCTTTATCCGCATGGAAGCGATTTTTTTTTATTTGTTCAAATATTATTAAGTACATAGCATAGAATTACATTCTGCCAAACTGTGGAACAGTTTGTCGGCTGTAGTTCTAGTGGGCACTTAATATCACATACCACAATTTAATTTAATTATATTACTACACATTCAAATAGATTAAGATTAAACAGGCGACACATAGCGTTTATTTATGTTTAATGTTATGTAATTATATATATATATATATATATATATATATATATATACATACACATACATATATATATATATAATATATATATATATATATATATACATTAGTGTCCTCTCAAGCTGTACAAATTAACCCAAGTGGTTAATCACACGAAAGAGGACATATATACATAGACTTTTGAACCTTATGAAGGTCGTACCATATCCAAGTACACACTCATACATCGTGTGAGTATTGCTGTGATCTAACGATACAATGCATAGATCACAGCAATATCCACTTATGGAAATAAGGATAAATAATGCCTTCTCAACAGGACCTTAAGGTGACTTTAACTAGATGCTTTTTGGACCAGATTTTGTGGTAGGTCATTCATATGGACAGGCGTTTTTAATTTGCTTCCACGTTCATAATGAGAACAGCCAAGGAATGGAACTCCTTGCCAAAAAAAACTTACTGTGAATCGAATTTCTCCGCGGTTCGGCCATCTTTACCGACTTTTAGACTTCAGGTCGTGTTAGTGCCTGTTCTGCTGTAAATATTAATTGCGGGTCTTCTTAAAGGGGTCTTCTTGGACGAGTCCCACTTCTTCTATTGCCTGGCTCCTTCTTTTTCAGAGCCCGCTTTCTGCACAAAATCGACACCTCGTGCTGCCGTCGCCTTGACCGTCCTAGCTGAGCCGTGTCGTTCCATTTCTTTCCTGGACCCACCTGGAAGAGGACCTGCTCCTGCCGCGACGTCCTATTGTGCTCAGGGGAATCTAAGCTAATAAGGGGTCTACCTAGTGTGTACTCAATCGGAACCACTCCTTCTTCTCTCCTCTTTGGAGAAACAAATTCTTTTATTTCACCAGAACCCATTAACGTTTCAAGAGGCCTATGCCAGGAGCCTCCGCTCTTCGGTTTTTTAACATCATACTATGATTAGGTACGTGACAAATAACAATCTAGAGACATTTCGTTTTGTTAAGGTGACGGGTAGGGCACACCAGCGACGCCAATCGATTTTAATTTTTGGCTACTAAACCGGATCTATTTTAAACAATTTTGTGGTTAAAACCTCTCGACAAACACTTATACTATTTATTAAATAACCATGCATAAATGTTAGATCCGTTTTTGTACGCGAAAAATTGATTCACGCCAAAGCGGCCACTTTTGGCGGTAATCCAAAATTCGAGTATAAAATAGATCCGGCTTAGTAGCTAAAAATTAGAATCGACTGGCGTCGCTAGTGTGCCCTACCCGTCACCTTAATATAAAAATGTGTGTGTTTGTTGTGTTCGCTTATTTTAGTACCTACCTTTTCAACTTCTTGATACTTTAACGTTGTTAGCTATTTCTGTTACAGTATGTTTAAGTCCTTTTTGGGTTTTGTTGTAAATATCTAGTACTTTGTTATTTTTTTAAGGCTAAGACTGTGTGTTATTGTGGATGTTAAAAGTAATGTCATTGGTCTTTGCTACTAAGGTGTCAGCTCACTTTATCTAAGGCAAACGACTGCGATTTCCACGGCCTCCACTTGAGGACCATTCTGTATTATTTTTTTTATGTAATAGGTAGGTAGACGAACAGACGGATTACCTGATGGTAAGCAATAGCCGCCGCCCATGGACACCCGCGACACCAGTGAAGTCACAAGTGCGCTGCCAACCTTTAAACCCCCCCTATCCCCCGGATTGGGCCTCCGGTACCCTCACTCACGCAGCGAAGCACAGCACAGTGCTGCTTCACGCTGTTTTCTGTGAGGCCGTGGTATCACTCCGGTTGAGCCGGTCCATTCATGCCGAAGCTTGTGTTGGCGACCAGCATCGATATGATACTTTTTGGCCAATATTTCCAAATTTTAGTGATTTGCTTTTTATACATTTTGTTTTTATGTATGTCTTTTTTTCTAGTGTCATTCTGCCAATAAATTTCATCGATTCTACACGCGAGTACGTTTTAATGGTGTAATTTTGACGACCCGTTTGGAACAGTGGTAGTGAACGCTGCCTTTGGTCCAAGGGTTGCGGGTTCGATCCCCGCACAGTACAAACATTTGTGTGCATGAACATGTCTGTTTGTATTGGTCTGGGTGTTTCTTTGTATTATAAGTATGTATTTACAAAAGAAAAGTATTATATGTATATATTTGTACTCCCACTGTTGATTCTGATATCCGTAACACAGGTGCTTGAGCTACCTATCTCGGAGTCAGATCAATGTATGTGTTTAAAAAAAAAAAACATCCTTTCGGCAATCCTCAATAGCTTGGCTCTCCCACGGTGTTTATATAGTCTAATCAATCCTCCTTTTCTTAGCTTATAATTCCCAGTTGCGACCGAAGCTGTTGCTGTACGCTTGGACTATGATCCAGGATTCGGGTAGTCTGGTAATTACAATGAAGCGACTGCCGTCTTCTTCGCAACTCTTAGACAGGGGAACCAGACCAACTGGATCACTGTTACACGTTCAGAATCATTATCTTAAATATAGTAAATATTCACAATTTTGAGAAGCTATCCTTTGGGGATGGTGCGTCTCGACGTTTTCCTTCACCGTCAAGCTAATGGTGGAAAATTGATTTGAAAAATATAAAAGTGCGGAGGCCCAATGGGGGGGAAGGGGAAAAGGTTGGCAGCGCACTTGTGACTCCACTGGTGTTACGGGTGTCCATGGGCAGCGGAATTGCTTACCATCAGGTGATCCGTCTGCTCGTCTGCCACCTCTCATATAAAAAAAAGGTACATGCTCGGTATTCGAACCATGATCCCCGTATGGAAGGCGGGGTCTTATCCACTGAGCTACCATAATAATAATAATAAACCCAGTTCATTTTGTTGTTCATTCTTTTCATTAGTCTTATGCCAACCGGGGACTGTCCTTGACTACGCTTCTGTAATGTATACAGGGATAGTAGCCGGCTGGTGTCACATCACATTACCTATAGTAAAACTGTGAATTGAACGGGCGTCTACGTGTTGACTCCCAAGAGTCCGGGACATAATTTCCCGTGGTTATGGAACAATTGACATACATAATAATATTAGTAATTTTATTCGTGAATTTCATCATTGATAGGGCAGGCGGTATAGTCCTTCAATAGTCTCGGTTACATAGTCCATCAGCACCTCAACCCAATAGCCCAGATTGTTTTATTTCCACTTCTCCCAATAGTCCTTCACCAACTGGGGCCTGTTCTTGTCACTCCATAGTGTAGACAGGGATAGTCGCCGGCTGGTGTCACATCACATTTAGATTAACTTGTTTAATGAACGGGCCTCTAGGTGATTCGTGAATTGATAGGGCAGACGGTATCATCATCAGCAACCCACACTCGTCCACTGCTGGACATAGGTCTTCCCTAATGCACGCCACTGCTCCCGATTTTCGGCCACTCTCATCCAGCCCACACCAGCCAGCCTTCGAATGTCATCATCCCATCTTGTCGCAGGGCGTCCCACACTACGCTTACCGAGTCGCGGTCTCCACTCAAGGACTTTACGGCTCCAACGGCTGTCAGTTCTGCGGCTAATATGACCAGCCCACTGCCACTTCAGTTTGCTAATTCGGTGGGCTATGTCGGTGACTCTGGTTCTCTGTCGGATTACATCATTTCTGATGCGGTCCTTCAGAGACGGTATAGTCCTTCAATAGTCCCGGTTACATAGTCCATCAGCACCTCAACCCAATAGCCCAGATTGTTTTATTTCCACTTCTCCCAATAGTCCTTCACCAACTGGGGCCTGTCCTCGCCACTCCATAGTGTAGACAGGGATAGTCGCCGGCTGGTGTCACATCACATTTAGATTCACTTGTTTAATGAACGGGCCTCTACGTGTTGGCTTCGGCTCCACGCATGCCTTCCAAAAGTCCGGGACATAATTGCCCGAGATTATGGTATCATAAAAAATACATAATAATAATATAATCTCACAACATCTCATACGTTGACCTGATTCCGTACTAAGTAGCTTAAGCACTTGTGTTACACCACCATCACTCACATCATCAAATATCTTATTTCTGGGGCTTTATTACTTACTACTTCAGGCGTATGAAAATAAGGTATAGAAATGCATATCTTCTAAAGCACTCGATCGTCTATTTCCGATTGTTGTTCGACAGGTAGACTGGTTCTTTCAAGAATATTGGGATCCATGCCAAAAACAACAGATAAGATATCGGTAAAGTCCAATATTGTGTTCTCGATGCTGCAGTACTTCCTTATCAAAGTGACTTGGTTTTTTGCCACATTATCCTCATGTCGCAGTTATTCTCATAACATGCCGCATAACAAAATAACTGATAACGTCAGATTTTAAAAAATGTTACTGTTCCGTTATTAAGTATTATAATGAGGCTTCTTTGTATGTGTACCTATTTTGACACCTATGTTTAGCAAACTGAAGTGGCAGTGGGCTGGTCATATTAGCCGCAGAACTGACAGCCGTTGGAGCCGTAAAGTCCTTGAGTGGAGACCGCGACTCGGTAAGCGTAGTGTAGGACGCCCTGCGACAAGATGGGATGATGACATTTGAAGGCTGGCTGGTGTGGGCTGGATGAGAGTGGCTGAAAATCGGGAGCAGTGGCGTGCATTAGGGGAGACCTATGTCCAGCAGTGGACGAGTGTGGGTTGCTGATGAAGTGGTCAGTATGGACCTAAATTGAATAAAGATTTTTTTTTACTTTTTCATCTTTATCTGTAGAACGCTGCAGCTTAGTTGATAAGAAAGCGCCTTCCATACCTCTGGAATATTCAAATCTATGTGCATATTTCTATCATTAGTTCGGCGGCGAGGAGAAACATCGCGAGGAAACATGTACGTCTCGAATAGTTTCTCTAAATTGTAAGCACCTACAATATTCGAGGTAAAGATTCTGAACGTGTAACCGTGATCCAGTTGGCCTGGATTGAAGGTTGCGAAGATCAGACGGCAGTCGCCTCATTGTAATTACCAGACTTTCCGAGTCCTGGCGACAGGTTTGGACGTATCTGGGAATTACATGCTACGATGCGGGGATGCTTAGCTACGGCTATAATTACTGATGGTTATGACATAGAAACCTTCAAGACGACGACGACGACGAGACGAGAGTAATCCTTTTTGGAAGATCGGCAACGCATCAGCGACTCGTCTGATCTTGGCCACCTGCATGGGTTGCTGTGATTATTTACCATCTGGTGACCCGCTTGCTCGTGTGGAACCTATAGTAAATATTTTTTAATAAAAAAAGTTAAGTATCAGCCTACAATCATCAGCACCCAGAGAAGGAAAACTCTGCATTTATATCAAAACCCTCGCCAACCCGTTTGCCAAGCGTGGTGAGTATGGCAATTACCCCTCATGTGATTGAGGGAGGCCCGTGCCCCAGCAGTGGGGACTTCAATGGGCTGACGATGACGATGACTGCACTAATGCGACCTTCAAGGAAAGACCGTTTGCCATGAGAAGATCCATTGTCCCCTATCACATAGAACATACAGTTGCGTTAATACCTTTTAAGCAGAAGTTGTACAGCCGCTGCAGTCATAGTGTAGCTGCAGTGGGGACTTAAATGGGCTGATGATGATGATGATGATGATCAGCCTACAAGTAAAGTACAAATGGCGGCATCTCGTATCGGAGGCCAAGCTGAGCCATCGGAGTAAGTAAGTAAAGAATCAGCCTATAACTGTCACACTGCAGGGCAAAGACCTCCATCATGGAAATCAAGTCATCGCTACTATGATGAGATTAAGCTTAGTCACCACGCTTGCCAAACGTGATCTCGGGGTCCTGGGTTCGATTCCCGGGTCGAGCAAAAAGTGTGTATCAAATTTTCAAACATAGCTCGGGTTTGTGATCACCAATCCGCATTTGTATAATTATGTTGTTTTTAAATCCAGCTAGCTCTTTTGAAATACGGCGTGTTCTGTAATATAACTGCAACACTGATACCCGCTCAATCCCCGTGGGACTGATGTGTACGCACGAATGTAGGTTCATTTTTATGCCAGCCCGGCAAAAAATACGGCTTCTGCTACTACATAGGCATTTCGTATTTTTGTCAATACAAGTACAGACGTCAGGTTGAATCACCCAATCGCAAAAGTAACACTTATCTCTCAGACATAAGGACGGTCCAATGTTCAAAAAGGATAATTAATTATCTTCTCAGTGTATTTTATTCGCGGTTGCTTAAAGCTATAGCTTAGGAGCCCGGGGTACGCTTGGGCCAAGTTGGGTTGTAAAATGACCGTCTAGGTACCATAAGTGCTCGTCATTTATAATAAATGGCCGGTCAGATATATCATTTATTGTCAGACTGGTCATAAATAGTCATACCCAACACAAGTGTCTTATGACAACTTACTGGGTAGTCTCGGCCACATTTTGTAACCATGATTATAGAAATAAACGAATTTTTATTTATTTAATTTTTTTATTAATATATTAATCGAAATGTTTACTAATTGGTAGTAATATTTCTAGATAGAATATGAAAACGTGCAGTTTAATTAAAACATTAATGGGGGCCAGTATGATAATGGTAGAGTGGTGGGGTGACCTAGGTAGGGGAATTCTTAAGGCAGGCCCAATGTACAGTGGCGGACAGGTCAAGCTATACAAAACTGTCAAATTTCCTCAATCGATTTCAAACTCAATGTGTAACAATATAAGGTTTATAATCGAATGAAGAAATTTGACAGTTTTGTATAGCTTGATGTGTCCGCCACTGTTCTTGAAGAATTAAAGATCGGGGAGTAGGGGGAATGTTTGATATGGGGGATCATTGTAAGGCCAACAATATAGGGAAGTCATTTGGGAGGAGTGAACATTTTGTAAAAAAATAACGCATCTAATTATTAAATAGGATATGGCTTATACTGCTTTGACCCTGGAGCTGGCTTGAAGGTTTGCGGTAATGCTAAACTGAGTCATCCTCGGTCCTAGCACACTCATCAATGTAAAACACGGATTTGACTCTAAAAATGCATACTTCTACTAGAATCAGTGTTTATTTAAAAATAAAATGATTCTGACGGTACTGACAATAAATGACCATTACTGATCATCACATTCGAGAAATGTCCAATATGCTGGGTCAGATTGGTCAGTCATATTACTCCTGACGCTCACTTACAACTCTAGCCATGAGTCAAGATTTGGGGAGTTTGAAAATTACAATGAAGCGGTGGCCTCCTGAATGATTAACCTGAATCTCGAAGTAAGGAAGTATTTTATCATAAATATTAAATGCCATCAAATTCATTAGGCGATTTCCAAAATCCAATCTAAACCTGTTTTTAGGATTTTGTTTACAAAAACATTAGTTTTTATAAAAAAAGTGACTTGTTTTGCATACACGACTAACCTCGATCTACCACTCAAAATACAATTGACTAAATAAACCTTCGGTTTCCAAATTGATTTTAAATGAATTTTAAATAGGTACTCCTTTTTTGGGCGGTTGTATACCTTAATAATATTGCAATCATTCATTTCAGTGCCATTCTATATAAATCATTTTATTCTTATTCGAATCAAAAATATTTTTATTCAATTTACGTCCATACAGAACAGGGGTTATAACACAGAACATTTATGAATGTCAAATATTATGTACTGTACCGCTGATTCGGAATGTCAATTTCTGCCCAGAAGAATGATTTATTTTTTAACCGACTTAAAAAAAAACCGGCCAAGTGCGAGTCGCACTCGCCCATGAAGGGTTCCGTAGCAGCAAGTAAGATATATAGAAGGTAAATTGCGGTTTATGGTTTATGACGTATTAAAAAAAAACTACTCTCTATATGTAGTTCAAATCAATTTTCGTTGTTTGTTTTCATGATTATGTACATCATATATTTTTTTAGTTTTATGATTAATTTATTATAGAAGTTAGGGGGGGGGGGGGGGCGGGACGACGACACACAATTTACCACTTTGGGAGCGTCTCTTGCGCAAAGTATTGTGTTTAGAAAAAAAATTATGTTATAAACCTCAACATCATTTTTAAAGACCTATCCATAGATATCCCACCCGTATAGGTTAGATGAAAAAAACTTTTTGAGTTTCAGTTTCAAGTAAGGAGACCCCTCAATTTTTTCATTTTTTCCAATTTTTGTGTAAAAATCGTAAATTTGTTAACCAAATTACATCTATTTACCAAGTTTCAATAGTATAGTTCATATAGTTTCGGAGAAAAGTGTCTGTGACATACGGTCGGACGGACAGACGGACAGACATGACGAATCTATAAGAGTTCCGTTTTTTGCCATTTGGCCACGGAACCCTAAAAAAGGAGGTTTTAATTTCGATATGTATATATTTTTTACAGTAAGAAGGTACTTTATACTCACATTGCCAATCATATACGTGTCGACGTCTTCTTTTTCTGAGGGTTCGTCCTATAATCAAGTGAGGTTCAAAGGGTGAAGAGGGTCCGATAAAAAAATAATCTTATATCAAAAAGGGAAAGGGGGGTTAGTATTCAACTTCACCACGTACTACCAGCAATAAAGTTGCTTATAACATCATCAGCCCATTTAAGTCCCCACTGCTGGGGCACGGGCCTCCCTCAATCACATGAGGGGTAATTACCATACTCACCACGCTTGGCAGACGGGTTGGCGAAGGTTTTGATATAAATGTAGAGTTTTCCTTCTCTGGGTGCTGATGATCATGCCAGCAGCTTTACCTTAGTCGCCTTTTACGACACCTCGGTAAGAGTGAGGGTGGCCTATTCTACTCTGCTTATAACATCACGTCATTATAATGGCGGCCCCATATGGTGGTATGAGAAACTAGTTCACATCTTCCTTTTTAAGACTGTTTTAGTAGGCTAGTTTCCAGCAGTAAACCCAGCAATGTATCTGCATACGAGTAGGTACGAGCATTCTTTTATTATCAGACTTCAAAAAAAAGGAGGAGGTTCTCAATTCGACATGTATATATATATATATATATATATATATATATATATATATATAATGTTTGTTCACGTAATCGACTTTGCCATTTATGAACCGATTTAGATGATTACTTTTTGTTTTAAAGTAGATAGTCTCAGAATGTTACCATGCTAAGTATATCAGGATCTGATGATGGGATCATGGAAAAATTGAAGGGAACCCTCAAATTTTAAGGCACACGTAATGTTTTTGTAACTTTTTAAAAATGCACCAGTATTTACGCCTGATTGTATTAATTTTGTGGCTCTGCTGATGATGGAAGATCAATCTCCTAAACGATAAAGAGTTAAAGGATAATTCTTCCAATACTGTACTCACAATTAGTTCGTTATTTGGCGGGGGTGGAAGAGGGAAGGTTATTTTTTTTTTGTGAAGTAAAACCGCGTTCAAAAACCACGAACTACAAAAGGTTTTGAAGGCGGTTTTTCTTTTTGTGCTGATTTCTCTGAATCGTCGCTTCGCTGACTCACAACCATTTCGTTGACAGACGAGGAGGGCGGAGCAAGACACGCCTTTTACGGTTTTGACGTGGCGCTGTCACAGCTGTCACTAACCTAGCTCGAAGCTCAAGGAAAATCGAGATCTGTTATGATTTACAGCTTTCAACTCAACCAATAAGATATAGGTTAGATAAGATAGATTCAAAATTACAATTTTTAAAACGGGCAACTTATAAATATGAACTCATTTCCAGTTTTTTTATGTGAGAGGTGTAAGACGAGCAGTTGGATCACCTGAGGTAAACTTGCTGCTGGCCACGGACACCCGCGACACCAGTGAAGTCACAAGTGCGCTGCCAACCTTCAATCTCCCTTTTCCGCCGGATCGAACCTCCGATACCCTCACATACGCAGTGAAACGCAGCACAGTGCTGCTTCACGCCGGTTTTCTGTGAGGCCGTGGTATCTATCCGATCGAGCCCGCCTATTCATGCCAAAGCGTGGCTCTCCCACGGTAAAAAGCAGCTTGCAGTTATATTTTTAATAAAAAACAGTAGGTTTCGTATCTCGAAAGGAAAACAACAGAATACTTATTATTATATTTCGGTATCGAGTTGAAATTAAAACTTTAAGTCAGTCCCCTGAGCTGAGGTTGTGAAAAAATCAAATCTCTAGGATTACGTAAAAAGATATACGGCCAGTCTTATCAGCCAAAAATGTATATTTTGACACCTCTAGGTGAATGAAAACCTGTTGGGTACTTCCCGTTGCTCTTGTACTACGAAATTAGGCAAGTACTTACCATATTTATAGACCGCACACGCAGTGATAAACTGTACATGTGTTATTGGTTAAATTTTAAAGCAATAGGTAGTTAAGTGTTTAATTTTATAGAGTATCAGCCTATACGAGTATACTGTCCCACTGCAGTACTGAATCCGATATATTGAATCCGCTCCTCCTCCATCCTCCGTTATAGAAATCAAGTTATCGCTTCTACGATGGGATTAGACTGATCGCGAACCCGAGCAATGTTCGAAAAATTCGAAACATACTTTTTGCTCGACCCAGGAATCAAATCAGGTAATACAGTTTCGAACACAGTTTCGAATGAGTAGACAAGACAAGCTAAAAGAAAGGTTTTAAACTTTCGCGTTGCATTATACAAATAATTCATGTAGGTAAACGACAAAATATGGTTATTTTTATAAGTAAATACATACTCGGTATATATATGTGTGATTGGTGATCGGTAGATGCATGGTAAGGAATTGTTGAATTATAATGACGTGCGAGAGTGAGATAGAAGACGAATGGCCGACGATGTAAAGACGGTGTAACGACGACGCTTGAAGAATAAAAAAATTTACATGTCGAATTGAGAATCTCCTCCTTTTTTTGAAATCGGTTAAAATATAGAAGTACCGAAACCCTGGCTTTATTTCTAACCCCATCCCAGATGTGCTTACATATCGTATCGTATGTGTCGGTTTAGGTATATGTACTTACATATAAAAATAACCGCGTTAACGGGACAAAATGAAAAGCGTTGTAGAATACTAATCAAAGCATTTATTGCAATTTATTTCCTGTTTTCTTAACTTTACCAACGTTAAGCGAAACTGGTATAAACTATTTCAATTAAATCATCGTCATTTATCTTCTTGTTGAATTCTACATCAGTGCAGCGGCGTGGGCGCCGCTCAAGTTTCTTAATTTAGCTACTTCAGCGAGTTTGTCTTGAGCATCTCAGCAAAAGATAGTTCTTTAGGGTTCTTTTAGATATTAGCCACCGCTACTTCGACTAAATGTAAACTAGTATTTAGTAAGCTTGGTTTGGATTCGGTTTGATATTATAAACATCAAAATTCACGGTGGACAGCGGATTTTTTAAAACATTTATCACTGTCCATCAGAATGGATATGCAGGGGTTGGACACAATGGTCGTGTCACACTAGTGTCCCATCAGATTATGAGGTTAAGGGAATAGAGAGTGGCTTGTGTTTACGCACACACTTGAGCACTATAATATATTTTTGCGTACGTGGCCGATCATTAAGTTTTGCCTCCGTAATCGGAATCGTTTGGATTATAATGAAAAATATCAAAACTTTCAAACAAAAAAAAAAATTACAATATCTAGGTCTTATCTAGGTCTGTGACAGGCTTAATTATCATAATCATGTTGTCTATGTCGACATCAAAATACCTTATTCAGAGATGCATAGAAAATGCATGACTCACTCACAGCTACGGATTCGTGAAATCTGCAGCGATAGGAGACCCTACTATTGGTTCCATTATCGATAAGGATTGGCACCTTCATTTCTATTCAAAATATTTTTAAGTTCATATGTACTAGGTAGAACACCAGTGGAATCCATACGTGCGCTGCCAACCTTTAAGCCACCACGATTGGACATCTGGTTCCCTCACTCACGCACGCAGCGAAATCCGGAAACCGAATCCGGTTTTCTGTCGACACTCCGGATAATCTACCTAGCGTCATCTATTACTATTAACTAATGTCCCGAAACGAAGTTAGGCTGGGCCACTAGTTATAACATAAAGCACGTAGTAATTAATATTAACAAATGGTTATTTCAATATGGTAGTGAAGTGAATGTGAGTTCCAATAGTGAGATTTCTACGTGCTTTATTTTATAATATCTTTTCCGTTTTAAATTCGCAAAATGTATTCAAAAGAACTTGTGTCTGGCACAAGTTCTTTTGAATTGTTGTAAGGAAAGGGTAGTCTGATAGTTGGATCTGTATAAGAATGAAATGATTATGAACAGTAAAAAAATATGATTTTCTAATATATTTAGTTACAGAAATTCGACAACTTTTGTCTATTGCGACGATCTTGCGAACGGTGAATCCATAAAGAAAGTATTAAACATTTTTTGAGAGAAAATGTTTTGAAATTATGGTTACTTGTACGAAGAGAATACAAACTAAGGGTGTTTTCTATGTATTATAAGTATGTATGTATTTACAAAGGAAAAGTTTTTTAAGTAAATTATATTTGTAATACCGCTGTATCTGATCTCCGTAACACAGGTGCTTGAGCTATTTATCTTGGGAGTCAGATCAATGTATGTGATGTTGTGAAATATTTATTTATTTAGTTCATCATCATCAGCCCATTTAAGACCCCACTGCTGGGGCACGGGCCTCCCTCAATCGCATGAGGGGTAATTGCCATACTCACCACGCTTGGTAGACGGGTTGGCGAGGGTTTTGATATGAATGCAGAGTTTTCCTTCTCTGGGTGCTGATGATTATGCAAGCAGCTTTACCTTAATCGCCTTTTACGATACCTCGGTAAGAGTGAGGGTGGCCTATTCTACTCTGCCGGGGACCACACGGCAAGTAGTTATTTAGTTATATTCGTATTCATCATATTTTATTCTTACTTACTTATATTTATCATATGTTCGTATGTATTGTATTTTATATACTAACTACTACTAACTTCAATCTATGTTTCGACTGATCGATTAGTCTAGCACCCTCACCTGTTTGAAAATCAATTAAAGTCAAACACGCGTAAGAAGAAGTTTAGTTGTAAAGGGAAGCGCTCTGTTTGACACTTGAGCCAACTTGTTCCGGGATCAATAGGAATGAATACGAGCTTCAATTTGTGGCTTGTTTGCTCTAGTTTCTGATTGTGACAAAGCGGGAAGCAGGCAAGATTCGACTTTAATATGTCAGTATACAAAGGATTAAGTAAAGTTTAAAATTCATTTGAATGCACGATAATGAGTTTAGCTTTTTTTATGATATAGGGGGCAGACGAGCAGACGTATCATCTGATGGTAAGCGATTACCGCCGCCCATCCAAGGACACTGGTTTCCGCTTGATCGAAAGTATAAACTTTGACATATCAGTATACAGACGATTAAGTACATTTTTTTTTATAAATTGTAGGCTAACGCTTGACCACAATCTCACTTGATGGAAAGTGTCTAGGATGTAACGCGTAAGTGTGCCCTACCCGTCACCTTAACGTGCTTTTCGAGGTACGGAGGGTACAAGACCTTCCAGACTTGGGAGATTTTGTTAACAGTCATCATCATCATCATCTTCAGCCCATTTAAATCCCCTCAATCACATGAGGGGTAATTGCCATACTCACCACGCTTGGTAGACGGGTTGGCGAGGGTTTTGATATGAATGCAGAGTTTTCCTTCTCTGGGTGCTGATGATTATGCAAGCAGCTTTACCTTAGTCGCCTTTTACGACACCTCGGTAAGAGTGAGGGTGGCCTATTCTACTCTCCTCGGCGACCACACGGCAAGTAGTTATTTATCATATTTTATTCTTACTTACTTATATTTATCGTATGTTCAGTATGTATTGTTATTTTATATAAAAGCACTTTACTAAGTTAAGAGGCCATCCAATGAACTTCAATCTATGTTTCGACTGATCGATTAGTCTAGCACCCTCACCTGTTTGAAAATCAATTAAAGTCAACACGCGTAAGAAGAAGTTTAGTTGTAAAGGGAAGCGCTCTGTTTGACACTTGAGCCAACTTGTTCCGGGATCAATAGGAATGAATACGAGCTTCAATTTGTGGCGTGTTTGCTCTAGTTTCCGATTGTGACAAAGCGGGAAGCAGGCAAGATTCGACTTTAATATGTCAGTATACAAAGGATTAAGTAAAGTTTAAAATTCATTTGAAGGCACGATAATGAGTTTAGCTTTTTTTATGATATAGGGGGCAGACGAGCAGACGTATCATCTGATGGTAAGCGATTACCGCCGCCCATCCATGGACACTGGTTTCCGCTTGATCGAAAGTATAAACTTTGACATATCAGTATACAGACGATTAAGTACATTTTTTTTTTTATAAATTGTAGGCTAACGCTTGACCACAATCTCACTTGATGGAAAGTGTCTAGGATGTAACGTGTAAGTGTGCCCTACCCGTCACCTTAACGTGCTTTTCGAGGTACGGAGGGTACAAGACCGTTACCTTCCAGACTTGGGAGATTTTGTTAACAGTCATCATCATTGTCATCATCAGCCCATTTAAGTCCCCTCAATCACATGAGGGGTAATTGCAATACTCACCACGCTTGGTAGACGGGTTGGCGAGGGTTTTGATATAAATGCAGAGTTTTCCTTCTCTGGGTGCTGATGATCATGCCAGCAGCTTTACCTTAGTCGCCTTTTACGACACCTCGGTAAGAGTGAGGGTGGCCTATTCTACTCTGCCGGGGACCACACGGCAAGTAGTTATTTAGTTATATTCGTATTCATCATATTTATTCTTACTTACTTATATTTATCATATGTTCGTATGTATTGTATTTTATATACTAACTACTACTAACTTCAATCTATGTTCGACTGATCGATTAGTCTAGCACCCTCACCTGTTTGAAAATCAATTAAAGTCAACACGCGTAAGAAGAAGTTTAGTTGTAAAGGGAAGCGCTCTGTTTGACACTTGAGCCAACTTGTTCCGGGATCAATAGGAATGAATACGAGCTTCAATTTGTGGCTTGTTTGCTCTAGTTTCTGATTGTGACAAAGCGGGAAGCAGGCAAGATTCGACTTTAATATGTCAGTATACAAAGGATTAAGTAAAGTTTAAAATTCATTTGAATGCACGATAATGAGTTTAGCTTTTTTTTATGATATAGGGGGCAGACGAGCAGACGTATCATCTGATGGTAAGCGATTACCGCCGCCCATCCAAGGACACTGGTTTCCGCTTGATCGAAAGTATAAACTTTGACATATCAGTATACAGACGATTAAGTACATTTTTTTTTTATAAATTGTAGGCTAACGCTTGACCACAATCTCACTTGATGGAAAGTGTCTAGGATGTAACGCGTAAGTGTGCCCTACCCGTCACCTTAACGTGCTTTTCGAGGTACGGAGGGTACAAGACCTTCCAGACTTGGGAGATTTTGTTAACAGTCATCATCATCATCATCTTCAGCCCATTTAAATCCCCTCAATCACATGAGGGGTAATTGCCATACTCACCACGCTTGGCAGACGGGTTGGCGAGGGTTTTGATATAAATGCAGAGTTTTCCTTCTCTGGGTGCTGATGATCATGCCAGCAGCTTTACCTTAGTCGCCTTTTACGACACCTCGGTAAGAGTGAGGGTGGCCTATTCTACTCTGCCGGGGACCACACGGCTCAACACACAGTTAACAGTAACTGAGGTAAAAATTTTGGCCCGATGGGGCAACAGGGGGTTAAAGTACAATGCCAACGAGGTAGTTGATTGATACCAAGTATGTAAATCTAAACAACATATTTTAAAAATCTATTTAATAGGTATTCACTGCTGTTTTTGTGTGTTATTGGAGGCATTCAAGTAACAAAACTAATAAATATCTTCTTCACATTGTTAACCCAATCCTTTGTTGTTGTTGAATAGGACAACAACAAAGGATTTTTTTATTTCAAAGGGACTAGATATTTAGGTCACGTGGAAATCCTATTCAGGATTTTCATGCGTCATTCGTGACTATTGAATTATAAATAATAATTCATTTATTTCAGGCAACAATATACATTCAAAAATGTTTGATTGGCTCATATAATAAATACCTTACAGTCTAACATACATACATACATAATATAATAAAATTCAATTTTTTTTTTTCAAACTTCTATGTGCGGCGCGTAGAGTCAGCTGGTAGCTGTCCTCAAAACTTCCCCTGCGGCCTCCTCCTTAATATACGACGCCAGGGAATGGGTCGGTACTCTCACCACAAATGAGCAAAAGTTCACTTTGTGGCGGGACTCCAACCGATCGACCCTCAGCGTCCAATTGGACTTCTTTTGCACGTAGTCTACGACTCCCTCGACCTTCGTAGACCAGTGTAGTGTGTAGTGTATTATGTCCTCGTTTGTAGCCGAAGCACCACTTATGAGAGCCACGCTACGGCATGAACATGTTGTGATACCATGGTCTCACAGAAAACCAGCGTGAAGCAGTGTCTATGCTGTGTTTCGTTGCGTGAGTGTGAGTACGGGTGTAAAGGTTGCCAGCGAAGTTGTGACTCCACTGGTATCCATGGGCGGTGGCAATCGCTTACCATCGGGTGATTCGTTTGCTTGTCTGCCACCTGTCACATTAACAAAACATCTACTTGGTAAGACACGCTGAGATATGTTATACTCATATTAGGTATTAGGTATGTGGTAAAAACGTTTTCGGACTGTTAATTTTCTTATACGCTCGTCTTGTTGACTAAACGCCGGCACCATGAATAATGCTGTTTCTTTTTCACGTTCTCAAATATCCGGCTGCTGTTGCAAAATAATTACGTACCTACTTTGCGTCTATCAACTCTCTAGACGACGCGACTTACACCAGACTTGCGACTTGCGATTGCGTAGCGTCTTGTGACACGACTTACGATAGCGACGCAACTTGCAAAGCTTTTTGTGACACGACTGGTGATTGTGACGCAACTTGCGAAGCGTATCGTGACACGACTTGGATTGCGACGCAACTTGCGAAGCGTTTTGTGACATGAATTGCGATTGCGACAAACTTGCGAACCATTTTGTGACACGACTTGTGATTGTGACACAACTTGCGAAGCGTATCGTGACACGACTTGGATTGCGACGCAACTTGCGAAGCGTTTTGTGACATGAATTGCGAATGCGACCAACTTGCGAAGCGTTTTGTGACACGACTTGCGATTGCGACGCAACTTATGAATTTGCCTTAGGAAGTGACTTGTGACTCGATTAGCGACATTTGAGTTGTCACTGAGTGCGACGTGGCCGGCGACTTGCTTCATTTATTTGACCTGGGCAACCACTGAACGTCTGTTTGCCTCACCAAGTTATCGGAAAATAACACTTGAAACAAAACTGCGCCCCGCAGTTTCACCCGCTTATGAATATTGCATTAAAGTATATTACTTATTTAATTATGAAGTTTCATCAAAATTCATTTTACTAGTTTACACACACAAACAAAATTCTTTACAATACAGGATAGCCTATTCTCAGTGTTCCAAATTTTATAGATTCCGGGATTCGTTGTAGTTGGCGAGAAAATAAATATTTTATGTACTATAAATAGGCTAATACACGATTTGTGTAGAAATAGATCTAAAATAAGTTGGGGAAAATCTGCCATGACACATGTTAAAGAAGTGGTGGTGAGAAATATAGAAAATAACTTGGTTACCTCCTATGGGTAAACTATGTTATTTCTCAATCAATGTCCTCGATCAGATGCTGTTAACTTTTCAATTGGTTTCTCTCGTCGTGAAATCGTGTTGCCCGTAGCTGTGGCATGTCCATTTCCCTATATTATCCCCATCGCTTGCCCGTCGCATGTCGCAGACCGCGTCGCAAATCGCAGCGCAGGACATATCGCGCTGTAGCCGGACCGTGAGAAAATGAACGAATTACAATTTTCGTTGCGGGATGAAACACCGACACTTCTCAATTCATTAAGAGTGGTACAATACAATTAACAACAGAGTTTTACCGCAATTTCCAATCCCGATGTAAATGAACATTTATTAATTAATGTGGCTTTATGAGGACTTTGAAGCTGTATTGATGGTGATATTGTTTTTCTTCTTTCAAATGAAGAATTTGTAGTACAATAATTTTATGATAATTGTTTTTTTATGTGTTAGGTGGCCGACGACGGATCACATAATATTAAGTGATTGCCGCCGCTTATGCAGCAACACAAATGAAGTCACGGCCTTAAACCTCCTTTCCACCCATATTAGGTCTCCAGTACCCTCACTCACTCGGCGGAACACAGCACAGACTCTGCTTCACACAGGTTTTCTGTGCGGTCGTGGTATCATTCCGGTCGTGTCGAATTGAGGCTCTCCAAATATAGCCCAAATTGCATACCTCAAATGGCAATGGACAGGACACATTGCGAGGAAATCAGACGGCCGTAGGGGGAGAAAGGGGGGAGTGGAGGCCGCGTACAGGAAGCGGAAGCCGTGGCAGGCTCCTACAAGGTGGAACGACGATCTGATGAAAGTCGCAGGAATCCCTTGGATGCGGGCGGCACAGGACCGATCTCTGTGGAGATCATTGGGGGAGGCCTATATCCAGCAGTGCACGTTTACTGGCCGAAATGATGATGAGCCTCTCCAACGGGCATATTTTTTGCTGCCTACTTAGTCGCTTCGTTCTAATTACCAGAGTCCCCAAATCCTTAATCAATCGTATCCTGGGCTCTAAAGCAACAGTTTTGGACGAAACTAGGAATTACATGCTGAGATTGTATTTATTTATCCTATGTATTCCCGAATGAACAGTAAAACCGCATTCGCAAATGAACGAGCCCACACAGCTCTCAAATCTTACCTCCTAGGTATAGTCGTAACAATGCAACAATTGTGCCTATAATCACATAACTACAGTAGGCACGATGATTCCCAGTAGCATGACATACACATTTTTTTCTTTAAATTCCGAAAATCATATCGTGGATAAAGTCCATTTAGAATGTTAGATCAACAAAATAAGCGAAAAAAAATCTGCTGTTCTATACAAAATAGAATATCCACCCGGCAATAATGTAGCTAGCTAATCAATTTGTTTTAGGCTTAGACAATTTTTTAGGCCCGACTTGACCAATCTTTATCCACGATTTGCGTCAGTTTTTTTATAGAATGGCAGAGATATAATATCGGAATAAGATTGGTCGCATAATAATTTCTTTTATTATTCGCACCACAGTAAATAAAAATATTACAAAAGTACACAATATTACAAAGAATTGGGCCTTAAGACTGTTACACGAGTTGACCTCTAGTTGGACTTTGTTTTGGATCACATAAAGTAAATTTTATCACGCATCGAATTAGCACGTTTTTTAGACAATATCCTCAAGTATTGTCGATATTTTTTACAAGACCGATACTTGAGTATACCTACCTGAAAAAATCGATCTTGCAAACAGTTCTTCTCCGTTTCAACGTGATGCTTGTCCTTAAGCCACTAAGCCTACCTCACGTCTCTTGCTGTAGATACCTACTGAGGATGCTTACACTATGGGCGCACAATGCTCTAGAGGCATTCGTAATCCGGATTAAAGCAGTAAATTGTTGGGACCGCGCTGTTCGGCGCGATAGTGCCGAGCGCTGGCTTCCCGCCCCACTGTGCACTCGCTGCCAATGGGAGTACTCTTTGCCAGTAAACGTGATTAAACTAGTTAAATGTAATTTTGATGACCGATTTATTTAGACTTTGATTTTGAGGTAGGTACGTACATTTCTTATGTTGTTAAGATACTTTGTACCTAATGAAGCACGCGTAAAGATATTGAAATTAAATTTAAAAAGGATTCCTCCCCCACTGTGCACTCGCTGCCAATGGTATTCCTCTTTAACAGTTTAAAACGTGATTGAACTACCAGTACTATTTGAAAGTAATTTTGATGAGCGATTTATTTGGTCTTCGATTTTGAGGTAGGTACGTACATTAATGATTTTACTTACGTACCCGATGAAGCACGTTGTGCACTCGCTGCCAAAGGCAGTCCTCTTTGCCAGTTTAAAACGTGATTAAACTACCAGTACTTTTGGAAGGTCGTTTTGATGACCGATTCATTTGGACTTCAATTTTGAGACCCTGATTTGTTGGTAGATACGGTCGACTCCAAAAAGCCTTCCCGCTTCACTGGGCACTCGCTGCCGATGGGAGTCCCCTTTGCCAGTTTTGAACGTGAGTAAACTACCAGTACTTTTTGAAAATAATTTTGATGACCGATTTCATTTGGACTTCGGTTTTGAGACGCTGAGTTTTAGGTAGGTACGGTCGACTACAAAAAGCCTTCCTCTGGGAGTGGGAGTCCTGTTTGCCAGTTTAAGACGTGATAAAACTACAAATACTTTTTGAAAGTAATTTTGATGACCACGTAAAAAATAGAAAACACAAATAAAGCAAAAGTATTAAGTGCCAAAGAATGATATAGAATGGTAAAGTAGTGCTGAACGCGACAGTACCTTTTTCGCTGTGCACTTGTTGCCAAAGAGACGTAAGCGTAGGGTCCTACGCTTTTCCAATTTAAAAGGTGATTAAATGAAAGTCCTCTTTTGTTTTAAAGGATTTTGAAGAGAGAAATATTGAGACACTTCACAGAAAATCATATTCTGCACGCTTAAAGCCCCCAAGCACACGGAGATGATGTTGAACTTTCCACCATGGCATTTTCTCTGGAACAAAAAAGGTAAAGTAAAGTATTAGCCTTTAAACTGTCCCACTGAAGGGCAAATTAAAATGCCTCCATAATATTGGGATGTTTCTATGTATTATAAGTATGTATTTACAAAAAAAAGTATTATAGATATGTATATATTTGTAATTCAGCTGATATCCGTAACATAGGTGCTTGACCTACCTATCTCGGAGTCAGACCAATGTATGTGATCTTGTGAAAATATTTATTTATTTCATCATCATCATCATCAGCCCATTTAAGTCCCCACTGCTGGGGCACGGGCCTCCCTCAATCACATGAGGGGTAATTGCCATACTCACCACGCTTGGCAGACGGGTTGGCGAGGGTTTTGACACCTCGGTAAGAGTGAGGGTGGCCTATTCTACTCTGCCGGGGACCACACGGCCATTATTTATTTATTATTATTTAAAAAAAAAGAATAGAAACCTAGTCATCACCAACATACCTATTATGAGGGTTTCGGGATGTAAACGATAAAAAAATAACGGAGTATGATGGGATTAGGCTTAATCACCACGCTTGTCTGATACGGATTGGTGATAACTAAAAAGGTACGCAAGACAAACATCAAAGTACACATTTGTGTGGATGCCAGACGGCAGTCACTTCTTTGTTATTAACAGACTTCCCGAATCCTGAATCATGGATGCATCAGATCATTGAAGCGCGAGCTCCCCACAGCTATCGCGCCAAACACCTCGCACGATTATAGTTTTAAAGCGGATAACAGCCTCGTCATTATAATTAGTGGCTTCATATATATTTTAATGTCATTGTTTAGCTCGATAAGCCTAATAACAGCTTTGTGATTGGCGTTACTGATAGGCCTGGCAAAATAGCCAAGCCAATAATGTCCTACTACCAATTTGGCTATAGAATGGAACCCGGAACGTCAATCGTAGGAACCATCTATTGTATCGCAGTCTTTTTTTATGTGATAGGTGGCAGAGGAGCAGACGGGTCACCTGATGGTAAGTAATCGCCGCCGCCCAAGGACATCTGTGAAACCAGTGGAGTCACAAATGCGCTGCCAAACTTTATTTGATTGATTGGGATTGGGGCTCCGGCACCCTCACTCACGCAGCAAAACACAGCACAGTGCTGTATTACGCCGGTTTACTGTGAGGCCGAGGTATCACTCCGGTCGAGCCGACCCAATCACGCCGAAGCGTCGCTCTCCCCCAGTTACATATATAAGAACAATATTACTATATGGTTCTGTGATCTTCCTTTACTGATCTCATACTGTACGCCATAAATAATAACACACAGTAAGTCGGCTTCAGCTGCCAATGACATCAAAGTGTTACTGCTGCAACTGGTGCTGCACTGACATAGCGTCCTTGAAGTTCTAACACCCCGTAAGTTCATAGTTTTTGGCGGTTTTGACATTTTGATGTCATTCCCTAGAGAATCGAAAGACGCGTCGTTTCGCCGAATTAAGATACGACCAATAAAAACCTTTGAAATTACGAAAAAGTAGCACGGAAGTCATAAAATGACCTACGCATGCCTGCGCTATGAAATGACCACGTAAGTCACAATTAGTATTTGGATTTTTTAATTAATTTATTGGCATATACATGTGACATTTTGATGCCATTCGTTAGAAACTTAGAAAACGGATCGTTCTACCGGTCAACATATTTTAAGGTATGTCTATTTAAACACTTGACATTAGTGGAATAATTGCGTCGCTGAACGTGTAATCGAGTCCACAAAAAAAGAAAGTTCGTTTTTTTCAATCAATATCGAATTGTGGCCATTAAAAATCTTTTAAATGATGAAAAGGTAAACAGAACGGAAGTCAAATTGAATACTAATAGAAAAAGCACGTAAGTCTCGGATAAGTTATTGGCTTTCCTGAAAAGTTACTTTAAAATGAGTTACGTGGTGTTCGAACTTCAACGACGGTTACTGTATGCTTGATTGGAAATAAAATTATTTAAATGTTTTATAATTTGCATCACGCTTTTTTGTATTTTTTATATTTTTGGAACGCTTTACAATGTGCTAGCCAGTTACTAAACATGTTATTTTATTCTAAATACAGTTGGCAGGGTACTTGTGACTCCACTAGTGTTGTGGCTACCAATGGGCAGCGAGAATCGCTAATCATCAGGTTGTCTGTCTCGTATGCCTCCTATCATATAAAAAGTGGATATAGAGCCTGTAATGTATAGCTAATCATATCCTTTAATCACATGACTATAAAATATTTGCATATTGTATACTGATAAAACAAGAATGTAGAATTAATTAAATTATAATGTAGAAAACTTTTAAATACAACAACCATAGTTTCCGGAAATAAATTATTATCTTATCGGCACAGTTACAAACCTAAAGCCATTATTTTACTGACCACCATGAACAAACGTTTTATGACTATAGAATTGTTAAAATAGTTCTTATTTATGCGTTTCTAAAAGTTGTGGATAAAAGGAAGTGATTGTCGACCGGTACATGCTTTTTTTTTTTAGTAGATCTTAAACAAAAAAATAAATAAAAAAACACAAAAATTTAAAAATAATTGCCTCAAAAAATTTTTCCACTTTTTTAATAGATAAGTACTTTGTCTACTCAGTTCCCAGTCACGTCCAAAGCTATCACTTTGGAGCCCAGGGTAGGTTAGGTTAGCTCATAATTTCGGAGACGCCGACAATATGCGCGTCTCCTTCCTCTCCTTGGAGGGAGCCAGCCGGCGCCCGGTAGGGGGGTACCTGCGCCGGCATTGCACGGGTCACCTCCAGTGCTTGTTAGGGACGGCTGCTCACCCTCGGCTGTTCCTAACGCTCCCCCCGCCCGGGGGGGGGGGGGGGGGGGGAACTTAGGAACCGTCCAGGGGCTTTGGCACATGGCTTCGTGCCCGTCACCACAACCCCTGTAACCCCGAAATCGTTTCAAATAGATCCGGTTTAGTAGCTAAAAATTAAAATCGATTGGCGTCGCTAGTGCGCCCTACCCGTCACCTTAACAGGGGAACCCGATCAACTAAATCATGGCTAAACGTTTCAGTTACTATCCGAAGGTGCAGATTTCCCTTTGATGTTTTCTCTCACCACCAAGATAATGGCAGAATTCGCACATATGATGGAAAAAAATATGAGATGGATGCTCGGATTCAAACCACGATCTACCGTATGGAAGGCGCGTTTCTATCCACTGAACTACCATCGCTACAACGTTTTTTTTTCATTTAAACCCAAAAGTTAAACTTTTTACTTTATTACTGTTTTTTTTTAATCAGCAGGGCAAAGGCCTCCATCATAGAAATCAAGTTATCTCTACTATGATGGGATTAGGCTTAATCACCACGTTTGCCAAATGCGGATTGGGGATCACAAACCCGAACTATGTCCGAAAAATTCGAAACATACTTTTCGCTCGACCCGGGAATCGAACCCAGGACCCTGAGATCACGGCCCGATACTTAAACCACTAGACCAACAGACTTTTACTGTTTAGCAAAAGTTATTATTGTAACCTTTTGTGTAGATATACCATAGTAATTGAATAAATTACATTTTTAATACTCTGTTTTGTCAGGGCCTTGGGGAAACCATTTATGGGTTTAAGCGGTAAATCTAAAAAAAATAAAAACTAAGCAACAAATAATGTAACATCTGACTGGTTTTAATTTAAATTTACTTTTTTTTTATATTTTAAAAATAATTATTTCACAACATCACATACATTGATCTCACTCGGAGATAGGTAGCTCAAGAACCTGTGTTACGGATATCAGAATCAACAGTGGAATTACAAATATACACATTTAATACTTTTCTTTTATGAATACATACATGTAATACATAGAAAAAACCCGGACCAATACACACAGACGTGTTCATGCACATAAATGTTTGTACTGTGCGAAGATCGAACCCACAAACTTTGAACCAAAAAGGCAGCGTTCACTACCACTGTTCCAAACCGGTCGTCATTTCACTGTCACTGTAGATCAATAACTGTTTTTTTCTGCGCGTCTGCCATCTACGGCTATAAAAGACACCCAAGAGAGGCGCATTTTTCCTAGAATGGGCACTCCGTACTATGATAGGGTCACCCTTTGCCAATTTTTAAGGTGATTAAAATTCGAGAGATGACTGCGAAATCCGCTTAAAAGGTTTTTGAAATGGCGACTGTTCTTTGAGAGGATTTTGAAATCGGAAATTTAACTTCAGCACTAAAACGGATCAGGGAAACGGTAGCAAATTTCAGTTTTCTAGAGATAAATTCAAATGTGCTTCAGCGCACCACAAGAATAGAAGCCAATAATTCTCAAATAATTCTCACAACATCTCATACGTTGACCTGATTTCGTACTGAGTAGCTTAAGCACTTGTGTTACAGATATCAGACAACAGAGGAACACAAATATATACTTAAATACATATATTACACCCAGACACCGAACAAACACAAGTGTTCATCGCACGAATGTTTGTCCAGGGTGGGGATCGAACCCACGACCTTTGGCGTAAGAGGCAGGGTCACTACCAATTGCGCCATCCGGTCAGTCAGATATTTGTATTTGTTGTATCTTATTACATTGTGACGATACTATAGGTTGTGAGAGTCTTATAGGTATCTACTGAAAAATGTAATAAAAGAAATCTAGTAAGTATAAATTATCCTCGAACCGATTACGGCTACGGCGGCAGATGGTAACGATCAGCCACGTACGCAGGATATACTATAGTGCTCAAGTGTGTGCGCAGCAGTCAAGCAATGGACGTCTTTTGGCTGAAGTGATGATTGTGATGATGAATAAAAAACTGAAGGTGGCGCTGTGTTGTAAAAGAAATCTTAATATAAAAGTCCTACGTACAACACCATCGGTGAGCGAGTTTATTCGCACTTGGCCGGTTTTTTTACAAATTACATTCATGAATGCTTATTTCCTAAGAGGTTTTCATTTATAGGCACTTGAACATTTTTAGCGATGTTATCTTCTTATTACTTGCGGAAGTTTTAATATTCATAAGTTGCGAAAAACTTTAAACTAGATTCGAATCTGTGCCGTTAACTTTTACTGAGCTCATTACGTGATATAAAGAAAATTCTAGTAAAGAAGAGATTATCGTACATATTTAACTATTACGCCCTGATAGTCTAATGATTTAAATACCGGACCATCATCTCGGGGTTCTAGGTTCAATTCCCGGGTCGAGCAAAAAGTATGATTCGGATTCGAACATATCTCGGGTTTTTTTTTCTTCATTTTAGCGCGTAATTCCAGCCGGACGCAACCCCAAAGCTGTCGCTTTGGTGCCCAGGGTACGCTTAGACCATGATTCAGGAATAGGGGGGGGGGGGGGGTGTCTCTGGTAATTATTATATAAGACCTTCACAACCCTTTTACAGGGGAACCAGACCAACTGAATCATGGTTACACGTTTCAGAAACTTTTTCCGAAACGTGCAGGTTTTCTCACGATGTTTTTCCTCACCGCCGAGCAGATGGCAATGGTAGAAATACGCACATAGAATGGAAAAAACCATTGGTGGATGCTCGGATTCGAACCTTGACCACCTGCGTGGAAGGCGCGTTCGTATCCATTGAGCTACCACCGCTCTAAACATAGCTCGGGTTTGTGATTCCATAATAAAAATCAACATTGGCCCAATTTTGCATGCCGTATTTGGCCAAATAGGTATTTGTGATCACCAACCCGCATTTGGCAGGCGTGGTGAGTAAGGCTAATTTCCATCATAGTAGGGATGACTTGATTTCTATGATGGAGGCCTTTGCTCTGCAGTGGGACAGTAAAGACAGTATATAAGCTGATACTTAGCTATTTACCATAATTATTATGCAGTATGCGTTAATTATCCGACAGAGTGCGATAGATCTAATAAACGGAAGAAAGAAGGAGGCTGTAGTCGCCATTCCATTAGGTACCATTCCACTTTGTTTCCTGGCAATAGATGGCGCTGGGTGTCTGTTACATCGCGCAAGCGTTTTGTCTTTTACTTTTACCTATACCTAAGCCTTGTCATTGTTTAAGGACTTGCCTTATTACAAATAAAGTTTAGTAGATGGAACTGGCAGTGAAACTGCTATATTACGCTGATAAACAATAAAAAGGTAAACGAGCAAGCGAGTCACCTGATGGTAAGTGATCACCGCCGCTATTGGACATCAGCCACACCAGAGGGAGTGGAGATGCGTTGCGGGCCTTTTAGGAAGGTTTGGCTCGTTTCTTGAAGATCTCAATTACTTCATTAGTAAATTACCTAATTGATTGCCTGCGTTTAAGCATTTAAACCAAGGCACATGATAGTTGTGATTCATACGTCTGACTACTCAGAACAAAAACGTTTCACTGCTATTTATTTCTGTGCGCCATTATGATAGATATTTAATCTTATAAATTTGTGGTCCAAGTTTTGCAACCAAAGGAAGTTTCATTCAAAAAGACGTCCTTGCTTAATAAACTATAATTTTATTACCTTAGTCGCAAATTGGGTTAAGTTAACTTTCCAGTACCTGAATAACTTGACTTCAAAAGTTATTTAATGACTGGGGATCTAAGTTAAAGGCCAGCTAAAAAGAAAAATAATATTACGATGAGTAAGTATATTAAATACTTAAGAGACACAAGGATATCCAGCGCGTGCGATTTGTTATGTTTACCTACGCCACATTTCGGACACATCATAATATCCTCCAACCGATTACGGCTCCGGCGTCCAATTTCAACGATCAGCCACGTAAGCAGGATATATTATATTGCTCAAGTGTGTGCGCAAACATAAGCGCACTCTTTATTCCCTTACCCTCATATTCCGATGGGACTCTTCTGTGACACGACTGAAGGGGGATCGGGCGCAGGCCAACAGGTTAACTACTTTCCGAGGCACGGGGGTACAAGACCGCTAACTTCCAGACTCCGGGCTGCCACTAATAATTTCTTACCAAAAACTTAGGTACAAACTTTTGCCCGGCCCGGGGATCGAATCCGGGACCTCTTGCGCAGCCGTCGTTTTATAGTGCGACCCACTAACCACTGCGCCACCGAGGCAGTACCTGTATATGTATGAAAAGTACAAACGAGTTTTAATCACACTGTCATAAACTCATACACGTTATTAATTTGTTTATTTTTTAGTCGCCACGACACGCGATTATTGGCCGTTATGTATTAAATTTTGCGTTTGATATTATAATGTTAATCTAAGATGCTCTAAATTCTAAAAGTGCGCGGAGAAGATCTTTTCTGCCCGCTGATAGTCGGTGGGAGTCAGAGACGAAGGGTCGCGAGCTTCACCAATTCTTCTCCGGACGTGTCTGAGAGACTCAGTGCGCGCTGAGTCGCACCAGATTATGTAACGTCCCAGATACTAACGGGGCATAGGCGTTTTAAGAAGCGCCTGTGTGATATGCGTCCTAGGGATGATAGTACGTGTATTTGTGGAGAATGCGAGGAGGACAGACATCATGTATTGTGGTGCTGTCCAGTATATGAGGACCTTCGTGGGGAGCTGCTAAGAGGGATTGTGGTTGACGAACCTGTACCAATATATTACCCGGACCTTGTGTCCTCGGAGGCGAACTTCGCCAGGCTGCGTGAGTTCGCGCATGGCTGGCACAGACGGAGAAACGACCCGGGCTGCTCGGGCGCCACCTGAAAAACGCGAACTAGGGACAAGGACAGAGACTTACAATTTGTAGAGAGTCAAGAATTGTGCGCGATGGAGTGCAAGAGTCGCAAGGACACGCAATATCCGCGCACATCTCCCACGATTCGGCCAGTATAACCATAGTGTTGGTATGGCCATGGGAGGTGGAGGGGCTGCCCGCTAATAGTGCGCGATAAAGATTTGTTCTGCCCGCTAAAAGATCTTTTCCGCCCGCTTAATATTTCTTATAGAAAACACCATCTTTGTGTGCACATAAAAGTTAACCAAGTCGTCTTTTTCGAATAGGTGCGATGAAAAATATCAAATATTTCATATTACGTTATGCAAGTGT
>CM032493.1:12022440-12038935 GCA_019059595.1 Marasmia exigua | reverse complement strand
ATGGTTACACGTTTCAGAGACTTTTTCCGAAACGTGCAGGTTTCCTCACGATGTTTTCCCTCGCCGCCGAGCAGATGGTAATAGTAGAAATACGCACATAGATTTGAAAAAGCCATTGGTGCATGCTCGGATTCGAACCTTGACCACCTGCGTGGAAGGCGCGTTCGTATCCATTGAGCTACCACCGCTCTAAACATAGCTCGGGTTTGTGATTCCATAATTCCATAAAAATCAACATTGGCCCAATTTTACATGCCGTATTTGGCCAAATATGGCGAAACATTGTTCAAAACTTAACAGCTTTTTATACTACCCATATTTTGCAATTATAGAATTTGTATAGGTATTTGTGATCACCAACCTGCATTTGGCAGGCGTGGTGATTAAGGCTAATCCCATCATAGTAGGGATGACTTGATTTCTATGATGGAGGCCTTTGCTCTGCAGTGGGACAGTAAAGACAGTATATAGGCTGATATTTTACTATAATTATTATGCAGTATGCGTTAATTATCCGACAGAGTGCGATAGATCTAATAAACGGAAGAAAGAAGGAGGCTGTGGTCGCCATTCCATTAGGTACAATTCCACTTTGTTTCCTGGCAATATATGGCGCTGGGCGTCGGTTACATCGCGCAAGCGTTTTGTCTTTTACTTTTACCTATACCTAAGCCTTGTCATTGTTAAAGGACTTGCCTCATTACAAATAAAGTTTAGTAGATGAAACTGGCAGTGAAACTGCTATATTACGCTGATAAACAATAAAAAGGTAAACGAGCAAGCGAGTCACCTGATGGTAAGTGATCACCGCCGCTATTGAACATCAGCCACACCAGAGGGAGTGGAGATGCGTTGCGGGCCTTTTAGGAAGGTTTGGCTCGTTTCTTGAAGATCTCAATTACTTCATTAGTAAATTACCTAATTGATTGCCTGCGTTTAAGCATTTAAACCAAGGCACATGATAGTTGTGATTCATACGTGTGACTACTCAGAAACAAAAACGTTTCACTGCTATTTATTTCTGTGCGCCATTATGATAGATATTTAATCTTATAAATTTGTGGTCCAAGTTTCGCAACCAAAGGAAGTTTCATTCAAAAAGACGTCCTTGCTTAATAAACTATAATTTTATTACCTTAGTCGCAAATTGGGTTAAGTTAACTTTCCAGTACCTGAATAACTTGACTTCAAAAGTTATTTAATGACTGGGGATCTAAGTTAAAGGCCAGCTAAAAAGAAAAATAATATTACGATGAGTAGGGTAGGGAGGGGGAATGGCGTTCACTTAAGGAAAACATGGCATATTTTTTAAATTATTTATTATAAATTAAAACGAAGAACAGTAATATAGTCTTTAATAAGAGACTAAACAACAACTTAACGAACTAAACGTGTATCTTTGACCTAATAGTAGTAGGAACGCATTTAAAAAAAAACATGTTTGAGCGGCATTGCCCCTGACTATGGGTAATGCCGCTCAGGGTACGGGGTAATGACGCCCAAACATGTATTTGAAATTAAATGAATATTATACATTTTAATTATATTATATTAATGAGATCAATCTTAAACAATAAAAATAAAAAGTCTCCAATCACAAATTATCAATAATTATCACCATTTGTTCTATGTCAGACTATCCTTTTTTAATTAAAAACATCTTCTATGTTTAATCAACTTCAACTGTTATAACATCAAATAAAATAATTATTATTATAATAGGTAAAACATAAGCAATAATATTTTAATTTTGGACACATAAATCACAGATAAATCCATCTGGCGATTCCCATCCTGAACATATAGCATGAGCCCACAGTCCGCAAATAGTGCAACGATACCACAACTCGTTATTTTTCCCAAATTCTTCGCAAAAAATACATTTGTTATAGCTTCCATCGTCCACATTCATTTCGTCATCACTGTCGTCGTCACAAAGATTTTCTTCATCTTCACTTTCTGAAGAACTGTCTTGTAAAATTCTTCTCTTGTATTTTTTTTCCTTTTTTGGTCTTTCTTTGACAACTTTTTTTTGTTTTGATTTATTACCTTCTCCAGTCTTATTCAGTTTCGCTAATTTTTTATTTTCTTTGTCCTCTAAAACAGTTTTCATAGGAGTCGCAGTTAATATGGTCGCATGTTGTTTTCGTTTTCTTTGACCTGGCTTAGAAGATAGTGCAATAGTTGGTGTCGTTGCAATAGCCGCAAATGATACCGCAGTTCTTTGTTCATCATCTGACTCCGAGTATTGGTTCTTATTTGATGGACCTGCTACCGGCGACGTATGTCCGGAAATTATGGCCTGCAGGTCTTCACAATTCTGCACATTCGGGTTTAGATTTTCACCAATTTGTTCGGATTCCTGTGCCATCAGGGATGCTGCCAGAAAGTCTTGATCAGTGAAGACATTTGGGTTTATTGGGTAAATTCCTGTTGCTCGAAATCCAGATTCTGCTTTACTTAAGTTTGCAACTTGAACGTATGCTTTATTGAAAAGACCTGCTACATCATACGGGGTTATTTTTGCCATCAAATGTGTCTTCATGTGCCTATTGCATTCATGCCTATAAGCAGATTTAAGCGGTCCATAAAAAGACACATCTAGGGGCTGTGTTCTGTGAGAACTGTGTGGCGGTATTGAAAGCATGGTGATGTTATTTTCCTTGCAAAAATTGAAAGCTTGAAGGGAAATGTGACTGCAGTGATTATCCAGGATTAACAATATAGGTGATTCTTTGGTAGGCTTAGCAAATGATGCGAAATGTTCCAGCCATGTGACAAATAAGTCTTCGTTTATCCAGCCATTTTTAGAGTTGGTGTATAATGCTCCAACTGGTCCATCTTTTTCTAATAAAGGGGTCATTCTCTGCCTGGCAAAAATAAACATAGGTGGTATGAAGTTTCCAGCTGCACTCATGGCGCACATGACTGTTATGTTGCTTCCTCGTTCGCCGCTTGTAACAGATCCGACTCTTCTTTGTCCTTTTTCAGCGAGCACTTTTCCTGGGTCTGTCACCGTAGTGATGCCAGTTTCGTCAGCATTGTATATGTTGTTGGGAATAAACTTATGTTTTTCCATTAACTCGCCAAGTTTCTCATAGAAAAGTGTTATTTCTTCTTTATTAAAAGCAGAAATTCTATTTAGGCTTGTCGCCTATAAAGGCGTAAACCCAATCTAATCCAGCTGTTTTGTTGCTTTTATCAAAATTGTTTTTGATATTATTGAGCTCAGCATATTTATAAACTAGTTTACGCAAATGTGCGACACTGAGACCATAGTACAGTGAACCCAGTAACTTAACTTGGTTAGCAATTTCACTTTCTTGCTGTTCGGTAAAAACGGGCTTACGACCTAGTCTTGGGTTGCTCATATTTAGTGCAACTCATATTTTAAGTGAAAGGTATGTTAAAGTTTTTTGCCGCTTTTCTTTTGGACATACCTCCTTCAATCGCAGTTTTAGCTAACTGAAGGGTCTTTTCGGACCAAGCTGCTTTAGCGGTGGTTCTTTGACGTTTTCTCGGCATATCTACAACATATAAAAAAAAATGTCACTAAGGGGTAATGGCGCTCACCTGAGCGGTATAACCCCAAATGGTCGTTTTGTATTTAATTAACAAATATAAAAATATCATACACAATTGACTAAAATTTATTGCATTATCATAAAAAAGCATGATTTTATTGTAGAAAAGTAGAATTCATGACTAAATAAGCATAACAGTTTTGGACTTACCGACAAAAACACTCGGCCAAAAATTAGATCAGCGCGCCTACAAACTAAGAAACGAACTTCACCGTTGCGTGATGCGAGCCGACTGTCCGTTCGCAACGTCGTGTGGTAGAAGCCCCCTCCCCGCGCGCCTCACGCGGCAAAGCGTGTTGCTATGTTCCAATTTCACAGAATTAAAAAGGTGAGCGCCATTACCCGGTGAGCGCTATTCCCCCTCCCTACCTAAGTATATTAAATACTTAAGAGAAACAAGGATTTCCAGCGCGTGCGATTTGCTATGTTTACCTACGCCACATTTCGGACACATCATAATATCCTCCAACCGATTACGACTCCGGCGTCCAATTTCAACGATCAGACACGTAAGTAGGATATATTATATTGCTCAAGTGTGTGCGCAAACACAAGTGCACTATTTATTTCCTTACCCCCATATTCCGTTGGGACTCTTCTGTGACACGACTGAAGAGGGATCGGGCGCAGGCCAACAGGTTAACTACTTTCCGAGGCACGGGGGTACAAGACCGCCAACTTCCAGACTCCGGGCTGCCAATAAGAATTTCTAACCAAAAACTTAGGTACAAATTTTTGCCCGGCCCGGGGATCGAACCCGGGACCTCTTGCGCAGCCATCGTTTTATAGTGCGACCCACTAACCACTGCGCCACCGAGGCAGTACCTGTATATGTATGAAAAGTACAAACGAGTTTTAATCACACTGTCATAAACTCATACACGTTATTAATTTGTTTATTTTTTAGTCGCCACGATACGCGATTATTGGCCGTTATGTATAATATATTCGTTTGTTAGTACATATAATCTTAATCTAAGATGCTCCAAATTCCAAAAGTGCGCGGAGAAGATCTATTCTGCCCGCTAATAGTCGGTGGGAATCAGAAACGAAGGGTCGCGCGCGAGCTTCACCAATGGACAACATTTCAAATTTTTAACATGTCCATATTGTTTTTTTATATGAAAGTAGACATAAAATGAACAAACACAAATTTTTTTCTTTTTTCAAAATTTGTCCATTTTCATGCATAAAATAATTATTGAAATTCTTTTTATTCTAAATAGACGTAAGCGCCAAATGACGTCATCGGACGGCTGAATACAGCGATATTCCTTTGCTTATCATTGTTTTAATAAAAAAAAGGTACTACTGTCAAAGGTAAATAATACTAGTGTCAATATTGTCAACGTCATTCATACATTCAACGTTGACAAGTTGTCTTTTTTTTGGCAGTTACATGCCATGAGTTTGGCATTACGTAAATTTAAAACTATAATGTGCTAAGCAAAGAAATATTTTACATTCTGCCGTCCGATGACGTCATCTTACGTTTTTTAGTTTTTAATTTTTTTCTCAGTAAATAAGCAATATAAAAAATGAATAAATATATATTCGAGCAGCGGAAAAGTAAACAAAGAATTGGTATTTTTTGTTTCAGAGCTTAGCAATTTTGAAATGTTGTCCATTCTTCCCCGGACGTGTCTGAGAGACTCAGTGCGCGCTGAGTCGCACCAGATTATGTAACGTCCCAGATACTAACGGGGCATAGGCGTTTTAAGAAGCGCCTGTGTGATATGCGTCCTAGGGATGATAGTACGTGTATTTGTGGAGAACGCGAGGAGGACAGACATCATGTATTGTGGTGCTGTCCAGTATATGAGGACCTTCGTGGGGAGCTGCTAAGAGGGATTTTGGTTGACGAACCTGGACCAATATATTACCCGGACTTTGTGTCCTCGGAGGCGAACTTCGCCAGGCTCAGTGAGTTCGCGCATGGCTGGCACAGACGGAGAAACGACCCGGGCTGCTCGGGCGCCACCTGAGAAACGCGAACTAGGGACAAGGACAGAGACTTACAATTTGTAGGGAGTCAAGAATTGTGCGCGATGGAGTGCAAGAGTCGCAAGGACACGAGCAATATCCGCGCACATCTCGATTCGGCCAGTATAACCATAGAGTTCGTATGGCCATGGGAGGTGGATGGATTGCCCGCTAATAGTGCGCGATAAAGATCTGTTCAGATCTTTTCCGACCGCTTAATGTTTCTTATAGAAAACACCATCTTTGTGTGCACATAAAAGTGAACCAAGTCGTCTTTTTCGAATAGGTGCGATGAAAAATATCAAATATTTCATATTACGTTATGCAAGTGTTCACGTACAATACGCGAACCTGCACCCGTCAAAAAGATCGTTCGCACTGTAAACACGAAGCTGGTACCAAGCTATGATTGTTTTCTCATGTATGCATTCGAATGCAACGGACTGATCAAACATCTAGCTCAGATTGGGCAGGGTTTATGTTTCACAGGTCCGTTTGTTTCTCCCCAGGGTACCTACCTATGTTAAGACACACATGGCTTGAAGTGGTTTCGGGTAGTTGAATATTGACCGAGTAGGTATAGGTACCTACATGTAGGAGCATGTTTATCTTTTGTTTTTTTTTTTGGGTTACTTATAAGAAAATTCAACACACTTAGTCACCGAAATAATATATGTAACTAACTGTCGCCCTTAGCTCGCGTGGAAATTTACCACCTATCATATAAAAAAAAATCGGCCAAGTTTGAGTCAAACTCGCCCATGAAGAGTTTCGTAGCAGCAAGTAAGATATTACTTATTTGTGAAACAATTAAGTTGACTAAATATTAGTTAAATTGCGGTTTACGGTTTATAAAGTGTTAAAAAAACAACTTACTAGTCAAACCAATTTTCGTTGTTAGTTTTCATGGTAATGTATATCATATACTTTTATTATAGAAGTTAGAGGGGGGAGGGCGACTAATTTCACCAATTTGGGGACGTCTCTTCCCTCGACATCATTTTTAAAGACCTATCCAGAAACACCTCACAAGTATGGGTTTGATGAAAAAAAAATCTGTTTATTGAAAGTTAATTCAATTAAAATTTGTTACAAATCGAAAATCGATGCCGCTGAGTATCGATTTGTAAGGGTACTTCTCTATTACTGAACTATTAACATCTGTCAAGAAGGACTTCATAACTGGAATAGACTATAGTTGCGAAAAAAGAAAAATCTATCGTGTTTGGCAACTGGTTGAGTAGCAAGAGTTAGTTCTTCTTCGGCAACTGGTTGTGAACTTAAGTTGCCAATGTGGCCGGAGGGGGTTTTGGTTATCGACCTACGGAATCTTCGGATACCACTCTAGATACAATCGCGGCTTTTAAGAATATTAGGTCAAAGCAAATTGTCCGTGACGACTCACTCGGCACACGATAGCAGTATTAAAAACGCTACAATTTACTTCGCGGGACTGCACAAATAAACACCAGTTCATTAAAAACTACTATAGTCCTTTTCACATAGCATGATCAGGGTGACAGATGTCAAAATCGATACATTTTTCACGTTAATCTCTTTCTAACGTATCACTCACGTATAGCTCTGTCCTGCTGTCACCCAGATCATGCTACATGAAAAGGACTATAACTGTGTAAATTAAAACCTTGAATTGCATGAGTCCTCGTGTTTGACTCCTACCGCCAGAATCCCACATCGATAACTACTTATTGTAAATGCTAGAGTGCCATTGTAACCCTGTGACTCGAGATATAATGCTAGCTCCATGGGGTCTGAGGCGCTCGCAGGCAGAGATATATATGAACACACGGTTTACAAACAAAAGGTGAAATGCAGAATGCAGAAAAATACAAAATTGGCTACAAACATCAAAGTTTATTGAAAATGATTGTATTGATGAGAGAAATATTTATTTAATTCAAAATTAATGAATATATATCAAAATCGATACTAGAAAAATCCAATGCACATATTAAGTGATCGCTGTCAAAGATTAGAAAGAAATTATGACTGTCCTCGTTAGATGGCGATAGAAGTAAAGAAATATTAGAATGAAAATTATAAATATACCTAAATTAGGTAACGACGTGTTACACCATCACTATAAAAACCATTTGAGGTTGCCAATGCATTGTTAATTTGGGTTGTCAGCATACAAATGTTGGTAAACTACTAACAACAAGTACCCACGTTTGCAGAATAGCGGAAAAGTATAATTAGTTGTCAAAATGTTGGCACCGCTCGCCAAACGACACGTACTTGTAAGTTCGGACTCACCTCGAGCGAAGTTAGTTTGGACCCCCGCCAACTACGAGTACCATGGGCGAGCACATCGATTAGTGTCCGATTCCTATTCGATTTGATATAGTGCACTCGATATAAACGAGCTAACCCGTTTAAAAACACGTTAGGTTTAAAGATTATTTATTTCTCAATAAAACATAATCGTCATTTTCTTGAGAAAAGAATTTACAAATCCGTTTATTTGTATTTGTCGTTCGCACTGATCAGTTTTACAAAAAACGTTAGCTAAAAATGTAGTCCGATAGACACATAAGTATGTAAATACGAGTACATTTGAATATAACAAATAATTGTCTTAAGTTTACGTGAATAATTATTTATTTTTAATTTTGAAGTAGTTTAAAATATTAGTGCGGTTCATTCGACGAAATCTACAATATATTGTGCGAGTTTCTTTTTAAAAACGTTGAGCAAGTCAATGCTTTTTACAGATGATAGTAGTTTGTTAAACATCTGTGCTCCCTCATAACTAAATATTCGCGTTAGATAGAAGGAAAGTAAAATAAAGGTATAGATTTGGTTTGAGAAGTGGTAGCTCAGTGGTTAAGAACGCGCCTTCCACACGAGGGGACCGGGTTCGAATCCGTGCATGCATCTCTAGATTTTTCAAATCTATGTGTGTATTTCTAGTATTAGCTCGGCAGTGAGGGAAGGTGAGGTTGGTCTGGTTACTCCGTTAAAAAGGTCAGACGGCAGTCGCTTCATTGTAATTACCAGACTCCCCAAATCAAGAATCAACAAGAGCGACAGCTTTGGACGCATGTAGGAATCACACGCTAAAATTATAGATTTGGGTTGAGAAGTAGACAACGACTCATTAAAATGGGAACGCTTTATTTTTTCTTCCTTCTTAGTTACTTTGTCTTAACCAGTGCCTGGTTCTTAACCTTTTAGACATGCCGTGGGCCGCCCAGCTGCAGTTCTTTGGTAGTCGCTTTGTGTATACCTAATAATTCAGTTAGAGTGGCTCCGCAGACAACCGGTTAAGAACTGGTCCACAGGTTTATACAAACTTGTTTTTACCCGACAACGGCGAAGAAAAAGGAAGGTTATGATTTTGACCTGTATAATATGTATGTATGTATGGTTGTTCATCTGTTCCCTTATAACTTCTAAACTAGTTATCATATTTGAAATAATGAGGTGTCGTTAGAAGCGTCTTGATTGTCTACTGGTTACTGGTGACATGACGCCACGTTAAATTGACTTTAAAAAAAATGTTTGACGGTACCGTGTGGGGTATCAAATCAAAGAGGTTTTTTAGCATATTTCAAATATGTAATTTTATTTACATAACTAAAAATATGTTAAATTAAAATAAAGTTTAAAAACTAAAACCCGACTAACAAAAAAACACGCACTACAAAGTACGGAACAAGAAAATTTTCTCTGCTGAAGTTATTATGCCGTATTGCCGTGGTCGTATGCCACCTACTGTAGCAAAACAGATTCATTATAATAATAAAATAAAATCAATGTGGCATACGACCACGGCGATACGGCATACAATTTCAGCAGATAAAATTTTCTTGTTTCGTACTTTTTAGAGCGTGTTTTTTTGGTAGTCGGGTTTTAGTTTTGAAACTTTATTTTTATTAGAGGTAGAATATAAGAAATAAAATTCGGCGTCGAGAGAAGGTAAGCTGGGTATCTTTGAACTTGTACTATAGGCTCCCCCTCACTTTGTTTTGGGATTTCATTTTGCACAGTGATTACATCAAAACGAGTTTTATCTTCTTTTTGAAATATGGCACAGAATAATATAGGGGTTGAGGCTTGAACATAAACTATATTTTCATACTAACTTTGAAAACTCGTGTTAGTCCTTAAGGGGTGATTTTGCAAAAATCCTTTCTTAGTGCTCTCCGACCCTATAAAAGGACCCCTTGAGCAAAATTTTAAGTTTTTTACTGTTATAGATCAGGCCCTGCATTGATAGACCAGACAGCCAGTCAGCTTTAGCTTATAGTAATGTAGATTTAGGTAAGGTAAATACCCATCATAATATCTTCTCTCGACTCTCGCCGCAAATGAACACAATTATAAATCATAAATTAACGATAACTTTATTTGGCACACTACAAAACAAGGAAACTTATTAGGAACATAAGCTAGACATAATTAATAAACGAAAAGTAGGACAACATTATCGCCTGTATATGCCAAACAGGCGGCCGCTCAACAATAGTCGGTGCTGATCCAAGAGACCAACCCCGACACTGGTTTACATTAAAAATATCGTCTTAATAATATCTAGCAAAAAAGCTTAACATTTGTGAGTACTGGTAGGAAACACAGTAACCAATATTACCTACCTACTACTAGAAAATCTTATTCAGAAAACTCAGAGCAATTGTTCCCATGTTATACGACACAGCTTACCTCATCTCGACACTCGCCGAGTGCCAACTCTCAAAAACTTAGACTCGACTTCAGATTAGTTCTGTGCAAGAATTTTAATTACTTTTCGCCTTGCTTTTGGACGAGGTTAGACATTTGAGGTAGTATAGGTTCAAGTTTTGAAGATAGCCTAAATTTGAGATTTGAGATGTTTTGGAGCACTAATCTTGAACTGAGTTGTAATAGTTTGGGCCAGGCCCATAGAATGCCGCAAATAAATAGAAGGAATCACCGGCTATTCAAGCAATCGATGAGCCGCGACTCATCATTTGCTACGGCGGGTCCTTGTAGCAAATAGTGATGAGTCGCCAGGGATTCCTTTGTAGTAAATTATGAGCCGCTGTAGCTGTGTGGTCCCCGGCAGAGTAGAATAGGCCACCCTCACTCTAACCGAGGTGTCGTAAAAGGCGACTAAGGTAAAGCTGCTGGCATAATCATCAGCACCCAGAGAAGGAAAACTCTGCATTCATATCAAAACCCACGCCAACCCGTCTGCCAAGCGTGGTGAGTATGGCAATTACCCCTCATGTGATTGAAGGAGGCCCGTGCCCCAGCAGTGGGGACTTAAATGGGCTGATGATGATGATGATGATGAGCCGCTGGGGGACTCTCCGAAATGATGAAATGATTAGCCTCCTAGGACCCCTATGTAGCAAATGATGAGCCGCTGAGGGACTCCTTTGTAGCAAATAATAAGCCACCGGGATCCCTTCGTATGATGAACCGCTAGGGGAAGCCCCGTTGCATATTTGGAACGTTGCATATTTGGACGACCCATTTGGACATTTGTGTGCTTGAACATGTCTGTTTGTATTGGTCTGGGTGTTTCCTATGTATTATAAGTATGTATGTATTTACAAAAGAAAAGTATATTATATGTATTCATTTTTAATCCCACTGTTGATTCTGATATCCGTAACACAGGTGCTTGAGCTACCTATCTCGGAGTCACATCAATGTAAATGATGTTGTGAAATATTTATTATTATTTATTTATTTATATGATACCCTCCATGGCCTCCCCTAGGAAAAAATCCTAGCTACGCCAATGCCACTGGTCTATAAAATTTGGTTGTGTTTTATATTTAGGTGTTGATTGTACCCCAGAACAAATTAGGTTTAGCACCTTTCCTTAGAAGAAAGATGAGATGAAAATCTTTTGAAATATGCTTACTGTATATATATTCACATAAAAAAGATAATCGTAGAATCCAAGTCCTCGCTGACATAGGGACAGCCAGGCAGATAGTAGCGAGAGAAAAATTCCATTGTGGGCTCGTGGTTCCTTTTATCAAGCAAATTATCCATTAGCGTAATATTTTTTGAAAAAAAATTTGCCTAACTTATGTCTACTACTCACCATTTTCTCGCAACTGTCCTAAGTTTGAATCATGAGGTCTTCAGACCGCGGCGCCCGTAAAACGTTGTTTGTCTTGCTTATATATTCCCTGCACTATGGTATTGGTTCAAAACTTACCGCTTAGTTAGGCACTAATTATTTAACACAAGCGACTTCATCAAATCAAATGTCCTCAAATCAGCGAAGCCAAACACAACTTCGGCAAAGACTTGAACTGTAAACAAATATCTACTCAGTACCTAATGGCTGATGGTGTCAACAAAGTAACCTATTTTGAGCAAACCATACGGTGTAATTTAATAACATGCTCTGAATATGCAGTTGTATATCATCATCATCATCAGTCCACTGCTCCACGTAGGCCTCTCCAATTGTTCGCCACTATCCATGGCATCTCGCATCCAGCTCTTGCCAGCCATCCTGCGCAGATCGTCCCCCCACCTAGCCAGAGGGCGCCCTTCATTACGTTTGCCAAGACGCGGTCTCCACTCCAGAACTCGTTTACCCCATCGGTTGTCGGTTCTGCGGCTAATATGGCCAGCCCACTGCCACTTAAGCTTGCTAATCCGGTGAGCAATGTGGATAACTTTGGTTCTCAACCGGATCACCTCATTTCGGATTCGATCTCGAAGAGAGACGCCGAGCATTGTTCGTCGTCAGTTGTATATCAAAATCGTCCAACTAATCCATACGACATAGCCCACCGATTAGCAAACTGAAGTGGCAGTAAACTGGTCACATTATCCGGTCACAATATAAACTTCTAACACAACCATGTTTGTATATAAGTGAAATAGCAAACTTTGTCCGAAACAACCCAATTTATTTTGAAATGAATAGTGTCGGAAGTCGTCGTGAAGGTACATTGAAGTTCACTCACAGATGCAAACCCTTTCTCCAAAGAATGAGCGTAAATTGCATGGCTCCAAAGATCTATAACAAAATCCCATTGTATATCAGATCAATCAATGATAATAAAAAGTTTAAAACTACCCTAAACAGCGTTCTTGCTGAAAAAGCTTACTATGATGTCAGATCTTTCTTTGATGATAAGCTATAAAAATAACTTTAGATTTAGAAGTGTCAAAATGATGTCTTATTATAATAAATTGTAAACTAATATGATTGACATGCATGTAATAATAATGAAATTGAAATGTAATGTATGTATCAAATATTAATATTTATATTCATATACCTTTACGGTGAATCATGGCTGTACCTAACAATATTTTATTTAATATCTTGTAACACTTACCCATGTTTATGAATGAATAAATGATTATGATTATGATTATCCGCAGAACTGACAGCCGTTGGAGCCGTAAAGTCCTTGAGCGGAGACCGCGACTCGGTAAGCGTAGTGTAGGACGCCCTGCGACAAGATGAGATGATGACATTCGAAGGCTGGCTGGTGTGGGCTGGATGAGAGTGGACGAAAATCGGGAGCAGTGGCATGCATTAGGGGAGACCTATGTCCAGCACTACACGAGTGTGGGTTGCTGATGATGAATCCATAATATTGTGAAAGTGTGTTTGTGTCTGTCTGTTTGTCCGTCCTTCACAGCAAAATGTGATATTTTTATGTGAAGATAGTTGGAGGGATTGAGAGTGACATCTAAAAGCTATTTCTTGTCTCTTTGTCGCGAGCGATGCCGCGGGAAATGTGCTAAAAAAAGTTCTTTCATTTGATACCCCACACGGTACCGTCAAGCTATAATGTTTTTTTAGTTCCTTACTCTAAGTCCCCTAGAGGGCGCTGTAATCAAATTAACGTGACGTCATGTCTTCTATAACCAGAAGACAATCAAGACACTAACGACACCATGTTCAAATATAACAAATAGTTTTTTTTTAATTCTAATCAAATTCCACGGAGACTGGTTCCGTGCCTTTTTTGTGCTCGTTTTTTAAGTGTTACTAATTATTTATGAAATTTGCTCCGCGATAAAATTAAACTAAATTAAATTACAATATTAAGATTAGGCAGTCATGCATGGGTAATGTTAGTAAAATGTAGTATAGTGTAGGGGGTTTGGTTATTTTAGGTAGTTAAGGACCTAAGAGGGAGGTTTTGGGGTATGTTAATAATTTATGTTTTATTTGCAAGCTTGTCCCTAACCGCGTCATCGACCTGGCGGATCGGCGGAATAAATAGTTTAGAAGTTATGAGGGAACAGATGAACAACCATACATACATACAGGTGAAAATCATAACCCTCCTTTTATAATCATATCAATGATTGATTCAAGTACACAGTTGTTATAATAATTCAATACATGAATTCAGCTCTAATTGATCGTTTAAGTTGGGAATAAAGTAAGTTATTTTTTTTATGTGATAAGCGGCATACGAGCAGACGGATCGCCTGATGGTAAGCGATTGCCGCCGCCCATAGACACCCGCGACACCAGTGGAGTCACAAGTGCGCTGCCAAACTTTAACTTTGCCCCGGATTCGCCCTCCGGTACTCTTACTCACACAGCGAAACACAGCACAGTGCTGCTGAGCAATATTTTGTGAGGTAGCAATTTTCAATAATTTATTAAATTAATGTTTTTCCTCCTCTCCATTATTGTTGTGCCCATAGGGCCCATGGTGAACATTATTTTTTTAACACCTTTAATACACTGTGGAATGCAATAAACAATTGAGTATTGAGTATATTACCCGGTAAGGTTACCCCTCACCGCCGAGATAATGGTAAAAATATACACAAAGATTTGAAAAATACAGAGATGCATGCATCGCATTCCAACCGCGACCCCCAGTATGAAAGGGTGTCCTTATCCACTGAGTTACCATACCTCTTGCTCAATGCACTAGACAAAAAATGAGTATTAAATATTAAAATAAAAAAATATTATAAGTACCCACCAAATTGTTTACTTTATGAAGTCGCAAAGAGAAAATATAGCGAATGCTAAGATTTGGGGCTATATTCATCAACATTCAATAAATCTTTATTAGCTAAAACGAAAACTTACAAAAATTTTGAAAAAAGAATGTAATCTGCTTTATTTATAACACCGTTTTAGTTAACAAAGATTTTTTATGTGATAGGTGGCAGACGAGCAGCAGATCACCTGATAAGCTATTGCCGCTGCCCATTGGCATCCGTGACACTAGTATAGTGGAGTCACAAGTGATGATTGATGGCGCCACTGTCGTTAATGACAAATATTCGGGTTGGCACCCGCGAATAGAATAGGCCACCCTCACTCTTACCGAGGTGTCGTACAAGGCGACTAAGGTAAAGCTGCTGGCATGATCATCAGCACCCAGAGAAGGAAAACTCTGCATTTACATCAAAACCCTCGCCAACCCGTCTGCCAAGCGTGGTGAGTATGGCAATTACCCCTCATGTGATTGAGGGAGGCCCATGCCACAGCAGTGGGGACTTAAATGGGCTGACGATGATGACGATGTACCGTGAATTCCTTTGGTGAATTGTTTTATTATTTGTTTTTTTTTTATCATTTTAATGTTTTAAAAGTGTTTGTTTGTTTTAAATTTTTTTATTTTGTTTTACTTGTTTTGTGAACAATTATAATATATCGCATGTCAATATTTTCTATTACTTATTTTTCCCAATTCAAAGGCGTCACCGCCCTGTTGGTCTAGTGGCTTAAGTACCGGGCCGTGATCTCAGAGTCATGGATTCGATTCCCGGGTCGAGCGAAAAGTATATTTCGAATTTTTCGGACACAGCTCGGGTTTGTGATCACCAATCCGCATTTGGCAAGCGTGGTGATTAAACATAATCCCATCATAGTAGCGATAACTTGATTTCTATGATGGAGGCCATTACCCTGCAGTGGGACGGTTTATAAACTGATTAAAAAAAAGGCGTCACCCAAGATCCAGCCTGAAAACCACCGCTGCTGCTGTCTCCTCGCTATGTGTCCTGCCCATTGCCACTTGAGGCATGCAATCCTTTGGGCTATGTCTGTGACCTTAGTTCTCCTGCGGATCTCATCATTTCTGATACGATCACGCAGGGAGACTTCGAGCATAGCCCTCTCCATTGCTCTCTGGGTGGGTTAAGTGCGTTTCCAACCTTTAAACCTCCCTTTCCTCCGGAACAAACATTTATGAATAAGACCTTTCATGTCGTTCAATTTATTTACATCGTGCTTATTTATATAACTGGTTTAAACATACAATTTACCTACGGGAGTATTTCCCGACGGTACGACTTAGGGACCTTCAAGAGAAGAGCGTACTCCTTTTTAAAAAAACAAATCTGTGAAAAATAAACCGCCTTCAAAAACCACGAACTAAAAAGTGTAAAATAGTATTTCTAACACTTTATACACTTCAAATGACATTTTATAACAGTACACTCGAGAAAAGGTTTTACCGAAGTTGGCGCCCAATACTATCTTGTAATTAATACAACATTAAATCATTCAACACTACCGACTTCGGTAAAATCTTTTCTCGAGTGTACTGTTATAAGATGTTATTTGAAGTGTTTATAGTGTTAGAAATATTATTTTACACTTTTTAGTTAGTGGTTTTTGAAGGCGGTTTACCTCCTTTTTTTAAATCGGTTAAAAAGGCAATGCATTAGCGATCTCTCTGATTTCGCGGATGTTAATGGGCGGCGGTGAATGCTTTCCATCAGGTTACTCGCTTGCTCGTTTGTCGCCTCTAGCATAAAAAAAAAAATACATACGAATATGTGCCAATAATCTAACAAATAAACTGATATCAATAATCAACCTTAAGATTAATGACATAAGGAAGTAATTTTCTCAAAAAATCTTGATAGATATTAGGTATTGTCACATCATCATCGTGTATGTCCAGGTTTTATGTTTTTATATGGGTAGGACATGATAAAAGACTAAACCTACA
>CM032493.1:11974683-12022340 GCA_019059595.1 Marasmia exigua | reverse complement strand
CATCAATATAGTAGATACTAATAAATATGATGATATTATGGTCTGACATGGTGCAAATTTAATGCTCTCGTTTACAGCCACACCAGATCGGGTGCATATAAATTCGGGCTGTATCCCTACACTAGGGCACTCCTTAAGCTCAAAAAACTGTGGCAGCTACATCACTATAGTAGATACGAATAAATATGATGATATTATGGTCTGACATGGTGCAAATTTAATGCTCTCGTTTACAGCCACACCAGTCGTTGCTTTAATTCGGGGCTGTATCCCTACACGAGGCACTCACTTAAGCATCAACTGTGGCACTACATCATGAACCTGTTTTCTAACATAAACATAATACAATAGACTAGTGCATGTATCAATAAGAATAGCCACTGATTGGATAATAATAAAACCTGTTTAGAATTACCTTCTTTTTTATAAGTTTTAGGATACACTAAAACGACCATCATTTTGAGTAGTTACTAGACCTTGAATGTAAATTTAATTTAATGAATGCACGACCACTGCACTCTAGAATTATTCTACAATGATAAATAGCGATAGTCACATAATGTTCCGGCGCGTGTAGTCGAAGAGCTTAGGTGACTGCATACTGTACGGAATTGAGTTCGTGTTATAATACAATTAGCGCAAGTACAAGGTTATATTTTTAGTATTTACAAACGATAATTATACGATATGTGTTTCTTACACGTAAACTTTATTGTTTTATAAAATAGTTTTTTCTTTTATGTATGAAAGAACACAATCAAACCTCAAATTACAAATTATTTTCCTCTTTTTGAGTGTTATAATAGAGAAGTGGGGGATAATAAAAATATTTTGAATCATAGAAGTATGTAAATGACTTTCAAATTATACATCAACTCATAGTAAACCTTGCACTTTGTATAAGTGGCATTAAAAATTTTGCATTACCTGCTAGAATATCAACTACACAATTTATAAAATAGTAACAATAAAGCTCGTAAACATTTTTGACATATTAACCACTGGTTGTGATATAAAAATAGCTATAAAATATTGGTTTAACTAAACACAAGTGAAAACGGTCCTTTATTAACGTACGGTAACACACAGAAATTAATTTGCTTACCAATTACTTCCAGGCTCACTCGCACATTCAACATTACCTGCTAACGCAGCGGAATTGGTATTATCATTTTTTGTCACCGTACACTGTACGCCAAGAATTTGACACATTACATGGTAACTAGTAATTTATGACTAACTGGAAAAAGAAGTACTGGGCAGTGTGGATTTTGATAGCAAATGAAAAAAATATAGATAATTCAAACATCTCTAAACCTTTAGTACTCTCAGTTGAAACAAGGAAACAGAAAATCTACAAAACACAGTGAAATGTCTATAATCTACCTCCGTCTCCTTATATTAGGCTGAACGACTTTGCCAAATGAGGTACCTATATGGTTATGTACTTCTCAAACTACAATTTTTTAATTACGCAAAAAAAAAAAAAAGCTTTTCTACATAAACAAATAACCTTTAACCTTTAAACCGTTTCTTTGCTTTGAAGTGTACTGACGTATTCTTCATTGCGGTTGCTTCTATGTACACTATCCTAAATAGTAAATATCTGATTGTCACATATGTTACCATCGGCGGACGTAAGCTTGTTTGCCCCACTTATAAAAATATATGGTTTAGTAAAAAAAAACTTTAACGAAAAATTCACATCACACATTATTAAATTAATCATTTCAAGGAACTATATTGTTATACCAATTTTAGAATTCGTTCTTTTGTGTGGGATATAGTAATAAAATAATAAATAATGCACTACGACATGGCGTTTACATATTTAAAATTTAACTTCATGGGTAGAGAATGTCCTAGATGGCGGTGATTTTTAATTTATTTTTATGAATAACTCTAACAATTTCAATAATATACGTTGTAACTTTCATTATAGTTACTTGTATTTGTTGATGGTGGTTAATTAGATGAACCATCATGTAATAAATAAAATATTTTAAAGCTGCAAACCACGCGCGGTGCGTAGTGTTCCCACATTATTTTACCGCGGCAGTACCTACATATTAATCGCTGACGAGCGTTACCTAAAGCTAGAACTTTCGTAAGTAAGTCGTATAATTGTTTGTTTCAATATTGCTGGGTTGGCAAATAATTTGAAGTGTGCAAGTGACTTACAGTGTTACAGTTTTAATGTGGTGATTTGAAAATGTTTGTATATATAATGAGCGTCATTATATTAGTCACCATTATTTTCTGTGATCAATATCTGATCATACCACGCTTCGTGATATTTATTCTCCGAGGAACACATCATCTGATAATTGTTCGTGAGTTTATTTTTATTATCTTTTATTTCGAACTAGTTGGGTTGGGCGGCTGCGTCAATGTTTATTTGTTTTGACAGCATTTACTCCAGATAAATGTCGTGCGGTCTCGCACATCGACAATCTTCTAGTAAGATACATGTTTTATAAGAATGTTTTGTTGTTTGCAGGTCTGCTTCAACTTCTGAATCCCGGAAGAGAGTTCTCGCTGAGGACCTTTATACGTGTCGATTCGGAGTAATAGCTCGGTGTAGAAGTCCTGGGTACATAATTTGTCAATTCTTAAACTAAACACGGTTAATTGAGGTATTATCAAATAATTACCTTGATTTAGTACTACCATCTTGTTTGTTTTTGTACAGCCCGCCGATAAAGCAACGCAAAGCCTAAAAAGGCCCCGAGAGAAGTCGAAGCCAATTAGAAAGTCAAGTACGTAATGGTTTCCCTCCTCACAATATTTAACATGTTATTTAGAATATTTGTTAAGTAATCAATCTTATAGTGTATAGCTGAAATGCATTTTGAGAGTTGGATCTCACTGCACCGATTATTTGTACTATTGTAATCTGTAAGGGTGTAGATAAACGCTGTACTTCTTGCCTGTCTTTTTATCATAGTGTGTGATGGTATAACTAGTCTATCATTGTGCGGTTTCTCCTTGTTTATTCAAGATTTTTTATGCTAGAGGCGGGCAAACGAGCAAGCGGATCACCTGATGGATGGTAATCACCGCCGCACATAAAAATCTGCGAGATCGGAGAGGTCGCTGATGCGTTGCCGGCCTTTCAGAAAGATTTTAATTAAAATCTTAATGTCTATCATTAATTTACAGGAGCAGCAAGTCGAAGGCGAACAAAAACGCCAACGTATTCGAAGAGTTGTTCGGAGACGCAGCCGAACCTACACCGCCGCCGCCACAATCAAAGTTGTGGTCGTCATTATCTCGGCGTGTAGCGGGCGGCATCAGTCGACGGTCGATACTGCAGACGGGCGGTGAATTTTTTGTAGACCTCCGAGTATTCGACACGTCGACTATTATAAGATCTGGACTCGCGGGACCGCTCCGACAAGTGGAGCGGTTGTTTGCGGATTCGCCTCACCCCGGAGGATCCGCTGTGGTCCACAATAAAAACTATATTTAAAGACAGCAGTCGGCTGTTCCAGGGTGAGGCGACATTTTACCCCGATAAATAAGAAATAGTTTTATTAAACTATTTCTTATTATCGATTGATATTTTTAAGTTAACATTTTTTTTTCTGTTTAGCAAGTAGGTCACATAATCAGGTAGGTAGTTAATGTAACTTAGTAACAAGCACAATGGCTACATTGAGATCAATTTTTTGTTCAGTATGTCAAGCATCTATAATTAAAAAAGAATTTCCGGGACACTTGCGAAGCCTTGCCCACAAAAATAATACATTAATTAATTATGATGATGGAATTGAGACTGTTAATTCAGCTTTTAGAGGTCGTATAGTATCATAATCGAATAACCCCCGACTGTGAATTCACTTCCAGCGGTGAGAAGTTGGCGATTACTTCACCTACTCACTTCATGCATTGTATTTCGTCTAAGTTACGGAAAGTGCTTGATTTGGCTATCGCGTCTCATATTAATATTAAGGTGAACTTTGAATTATTTGTTAAAGTTATTTTACCTAAAGACGATACGATGGAAATAAAATCATTTGCTACGGAAAATATTCCCATATATTTCGAACTATTCTTTTGACAACTTATTAGATAATATTTCAGGATTATTATGTAAAAAGATAGATGGATTTCAAGAAAAGGGGAGCGGGTGGTCTCTTTTGGATATACTTTATCTCGAATCTAATATAAACAAATATTCACCGCTCAGAGGTTCTAGCTATTTAGAATTGCCAAAAAAAATTAAATCAAAAAAGGCTTGCTTGAATATCAGAAACGAAGATGAATATTGTTTTGCTTGGACAGTTTTTGAGTGCTTTATACCCAAAGGTGAAAAACGCCAGTCGAGTACAATCATATCCACACTTTAGCGATGTTTTGAATCTTGATAACATGCATTTTCCAGTTTCATTTAAAGACATTAAAATATTTGAGAAAAATAATCATGACATTAGCGTAAATGTTTATGGCTTAGACTACAAACAAAACATTGTTGGGCCATTGTATAAGACATTATTAAAAAAGAAAAATCACATCAATATGCTTCTGTTAGAAAATGGTATGAAATCACATTATTGTCTAATAAAAGATTTAACGAGATTAGTTCGAAGTCAGATTACAAAGCACCATGGAAAGTTGCACTTTTGTGATGAATGTTTATTGTTTTTTAAATCAAAACAAGATCAAGATAAACATATTTGTGGGGGTGTTGTTACGTTATTACCAGAAATTGGCAGTAAAATGCAATTTAAAAATTATCAATGTATGCAAAATGTTCCGTTCGTTATTTACGCGGATTTTGAGTCAATTTTGCAGCCATGTAATGAGAGCAAAGGCGCGCACACATTAAAAACACAAAAACATCTACCGGCGGCGTTTGCTTATTACATTGTTTGTAATTATGATAATTCACTTAACCGATTAGTGACCTATCGAGGGACTGATTCTGCGTCACAGTTCGTAAATCAATTGGAAAAAGATGTAAAGCGTATTTATAGTGTTATTAAATCAGCATCTGAAAATCCGGTTCCAATAATTTATAGCGATAAAGAACGATCTAGTTTTGAAAAGGCAGAGTACTGTTATTTATGCGCTAATTTGCTGATAGGAGATAAAGTGCGGGACCACTGTCACTTCACAGGAAAATATCGTGGTGCCTGTCACTCTTACTGCAATATTCAGTTTAAAATACCTTCGTTTATACCAGTATTCTTCCATAATTTATCGGGTTACGACTGCCATTTATTCATCCGTGAACTAAGTAGTTTTCCGGGTGAAATTAAAGTTATTCCCAAAAACAAAGAGAATTACATATCCTTCACCAAGTTTATTCAATTTTCAAACTAATAATTTTATTGCAGTGCGGTTTGTTGATTCCTTCAAATTTTTAGGGACAAGTATCGAACAATTAGCTAAAAATCTACAACAAACTGACTTTACACATTTACGTGCTTATTGTAACAATGAAAATGAATTATTGTTGTTAAGTAGAAAGGGAGTGTACCCATACGATTACATATCAAACTGGAAGGTATATGAAGAGGAGAACTTACCGTCCATAGACAAGTTTTATAATAATCTCTCTAATGAAGCTATTAGTCAGTCTGATTACGAACATGCAAAAAAGGTGTGGAAATGTTTTGATATAAAGAACTTAGGACAGTATACTGATCTATATGTAAAGAGCGATGTATTGATATTAAGTGATATATTTGAAAAGTTTCGTAAAACATGTAAAGTTAACTACAACTTAGATCCTGCTTTTTATCTCACTGCGCCAAGTCTCAGCTTCGATGCTATGTTACTAAAGACAAAAGTAAAATTGGACTTGCTTTCAGATTTAGAAATGATTAGAATGATACAAAAGGGAATTCGTGGGGGTATTTGTCTGTGTTCTAAAAGATATGCTAAATCAAATAACCAATATCAGCCTGACTACGACCCCTCGCTACCAAACAATTTTTTAATTTATATGGATTGTAATAATCTGTATGGTTTTGCAATGTGTAGTTTTCTGCCATACGCAGATTTTAAATTTCTGAGTAGTAGGGAATGTGAACAACTTGATATCACTAACATTCCCAATGACAGTGATTATGGTTATATTTTTGAAGTTGACTTATATTACCCAGAGAATTTGCATGACCTACATAACGATCTTCCATTTTGCGCACAAAATTATACACCTCCAGGTGCAAAAAATATAAAATTAATTCCTAATCTATTTCATAAATATAACTATGTCATCCATTATGCTCATTTAAAAACCTGTCTACGACATGGATTACACCTCAAAAAAATCCATAAAGGAATATCATTCAAACAAAGCCCTTATTTAAAAGAATACATCGATTTAAATACACATTTGCGTCAAAGCACCGACTCCGCGTTTGAACAAGATTTTTTTAAATTATTGAACAATAGCATATTCGGAAAAACTCTCGAAGATACTGAGCGTAGAGTAGACGTAAAGTTAGTCACAAAGTGGAGAGATGAGCGAAATAAAACCAATAAATTTCATTCGGCAGAACAGCTCATATCTCGTCCTAACTTTCATAGTGCATCAATATTTGATGAAAATTTGGTGGCTGTTCAACTAAAACGAGAAAAAGTAGTTTTAAACAAACCTATATACATAGGATTTACAGTCTTAGAACTTTCCAAAAATCATATGTACGATTTTCATTATTCGGTCATGAAAAGGCACTACCAACACAATCTGTCTTTGTGCTATACTGATACCGATAGTCTTTTGTATTCAATACAGACGAATAATTTTTACTCAGACTTAAAACAACACTTTTTATCTTACTTTGATACAAGCAACTACAAAAAAGATAATCGTTTTGATATCATTCCTAAAAACAAAAAAGTTCCCGGTTTGTTTAAAGACGAGTTAGGAGGCAACATTTTGTTAGAATTTGTCGGATTACGCTCTAAACTTTACAGCATTAAAACGAGCAATAGTGAGATAAAAAAAGCAAAAGGAGTTAAAAAAAATGTTACCAAAAAACTACGGTTTTCTGATTATGTTAATGTATTGTCAACGGGTGATGAGATAAGAGGTAGAAACGTTCTTTTTAGATCGATAAAACATGAAATTTTTACAACAGAACAAAACAAAGTTGCTTTATCAAGAAAAGACGATAAACGATTCATTACAAAAGATAATATTTGCACTGTATCCTGGGGACATTATAATATTACTGTTTAACTTTAAGTCTTAATGTAAATAGACTAATGCTATGTACACAGGACGTCACGTGGAGTTACTTTTGTTGGATTTTGGACCGTCCTTATATCCAAGACACGAGTGCTAGTTTAGCACTGCGGGGGTAACTTAACTTGACGCCGTCTGTACATTAAACTGATAGTTTTATAAATAATGTAATGGTTACCTATAAGTGTCATACTTAGTACATTGTGTAAAACCTTCTTTTAAGAAATAAATTTGCTAAACAGAATACCTCTTTTTTATTTTCTTATCCACATCTCATATTATAATTATTTTATTTATTTTATGGTAACTAGATTGAAGGGGAAACAGTGTTAAAATGTTTAACACAATTTAGTAAGTCACCTCACATGAGAACTTGTTGCGACATGATTAAGTAAAATACTGTAGGTACACGTGACAAATTTACCTATAAAGTAATTAGATGCTCCACGTGTAGTAAATTTGTACAAGAAATATTTACACATTTGCAGTTTGTGCAATCCATCAAACATGCTGAAATGCAAACTTAGCGGTTTTGTATTACGCAGCTTTACATTTAATAACGTCATTTGGTTCGCGGTCCTGCTGCAGATCGTACGTTACCTACATCGATTGTAAGTATAATTATTTCTTGATTTCGATTTTAATAATTAAGAACTTCATTTAAAACAAGGTGTTTTCTAAATTTACTTTCTATTTGTTACAGAAAATGGATAATTCTTCTGACATTATGTTCAGTCAGTACGCCCAGGACCCACTGGAAAACTTCACACAACAATATCAAGAACTCTTGGAACGCCGACCGAAGAAGCAACCAAGAAAACTCAGCCTTGCAAAGAAGAAAACGAACGTTTCTAAGTCGTTCGTCTTATGCAAAGAGAAGCGTGGATTAAAATTAATCCAAATTAAAATTCTGGACTTGCCGAATGACCTCGCATCGATGAACACTTCTGAGGAAGACGATCAAGACGTGGAACTCAACGCCCAGTACGTGGTACAAGATTCTGTTGATGAAATTTTGGACCTTACGCACGTTTTAGTTAGGAAAATATCAAAGAGACTATGTGGTGACATTGTATAGTATAGTATAATGAATTAATTGTTAAATATTCTAATTAATGTTTATTTTAAATATTATCAAAATAAAATGTAAAACTAGGTACTTGTATATAAAGTATTAATAAGTAATTGATAATAAATGATTTCGATTGAAAACCGTCTTTAATTGTTTATCTAAAAAAGTAAATAAAACTACAGTAATATAAAATATGTTTTTATTAAATTTATTATAGATTTATGCTATTTTCAGAACACCATTTTTTAATACATAGTACATTTTTTAAAGCACAATATTGCTTATCTCTGTGAGTAAAACAATTAAATGAATTTATATCTTTACAGTACATTTCGCATATATTTTTTAGATTACATATACCCTTATCACTTATATCTAGAATATTTTCATGGTCACATAGATCTTTTACCCATTTTATTTTCTCTTTACCCTTCACAATAATTTTTAAATCTTTCAAATACGGTTTTATTATTCTTTGAAATTCTCTATAGTCAATGTGTCCTTCACTCCATCGGAATCCTCTGTTTCTTTCTACCCACCAAACATGCTTCTTTTCTTCGAGAGTTAAAGTCGAGAATGGATATGGAGGTTTTATCAAAAATTGTTGGGTATGCTCTTGAGTGCTTATAGCCAATTCCTTTACTAAAAAATCATTATTCCGATCTTTGAAGCCTTGCAAGTCCACAATGACCGTATAATCATTCATGATAATTTCTTTACAATATTACTTAACGGTTTGTATTCAAATATGCAATCGTTCAGTATTAAACAGTAGGCAGAAGTCTGATCGGGTATCTCAGCATCGGTTTCTATTTCCAAGCATACGTCGATACACCCCTTCAAGGCTTCGTGTTGGCGAGAACAGTCAACAACGAATAAGGGAGCAATGTCTTTAAACTCTTTCAAACCCAACAACGGCTCAGGTCGACGTCCGTAATAAGACTGTTGAAATCTTGCATATTGATCGTATATTAATGAATATTTATTTTCAGCGAAACTAATGTTTAAGTTTTCGTATGGATAGTAGGTTGAATTAAGGTAAACTTTTACGTCACGTACAGCGCAATGATCGAATTCCGCCATTGACATGGTGGCATTTTGTTTACGATTCGTTTGTAAGGCAATCACAACCATTCGAGGTTTTTCAATCTGTGATGAAGTTTTAATAGACCAAGTATGTTTCCGGGTTTTAGGCATCAATGGATATTCGTACAGATCCCAATTACGAAATGCGACTGTTATCGCTCGATCTCTTTCTAAATGTTTTAACAAATTAATTCTTTCGCGGTCTGATACTTTGACATGCGGGACTCGCCAGACAATTTTATTTATTATTATGTCTTGAACAACTTCGCCAGCATTTAACTTTAAAGCATTAAGATTTGTGTTACTTCTTAAAAGAACTAATTCATGTTTACAATTCATAATGATTTTTTGGTAATCTTCTGCGAAACCTAACACTTTATTAAGTGGAATAGAGGCTGAAAATACACCATTGATTGTATTGGATATACCAGAAGGGGACCAACCCCAAACACTTGCACATTTAGACTCATTATCATTTAACGATAGATATGATTTTATTGTGGTTGTGATACCTGCATTTTTGATTCTATCTATTTCAATACCGTTTATTTCATAACGGATGTCTTGAAATAAAAATAAGGCAGGATTGTTAACAAAATGTACATTTGATACTCTTTCCTTTTCTTTTGTTGTACTGTTGTGTTTGTATACATCAGCTCTGCCCTCAATATACAAACTGCTGAGCGCAGGTAACACGTACAAATCTTGCTGATTAATCGGTATCCGTATTTCATCATTCTTGTTGAAACTTGTCACATATGGTTTGTATGAATGAAATTCAAAACTTTCAATGCTGTTGTCATGTGACGGAGATTGAGCGATATTTAAAACGTTCATTTTGTCAATCCAAGTATCTTTAAAAATGCTTTATTTTTTTTGGTCAGCTTCTTCTTAGGGTAATGTAGTGCTCTTTTGTGCGATGTTCTCCTTGAACTGATTTGATTTCGAGAGGTAGCAGAGGTTTTATTGAAATTTAACATTTTTTCCTGAAGTGTAAATACAGCTGGATCTCTTCACCACGTAAATTAATTTGTTTATTTTTTTCGTCTAACACTCTTATATTGATAGAACTTATTGAACTTTGATTGACAGGAAAGTAGATTAAGTTTTTAGGTATTTCTATTATTCGATAACCAGGTGGTACATTCGGCACAAATTCATAAATTATAAGACTTGCTTCTCCGTTCACAAATGACCCGCTCACAATATCACATTCGATGCGTATTATGGTTGTTGGTAAAATGTTGACAGGATATTGAGATTCAGTTTTTATATTCGATTTTACAGCTTCAAGACCAAACCCCAAAATCTTACCAATCGAATCTGTTTTATCGAAATAAACATCTTCTGAACAATATATACATGTTTTTAAAGTATTGTTGTTAGCAGTTAATTTCAATGTAGCATTTTTTATGTTGCTCTGGAGATAATCACAAATATCTTGTAATTCATACGATCCTTCGGGTAGTTTTATCACTTCATCATTTCCATAATAAAATTTATTGTTTCTTTCATCTATATTGGGAATAGAGTTGAATGTAGAAAAATACAGAAGACCGCACTCATACTCCCCACTTAATTCTAATGTAGGAGAGTAGTTTGTTGTTGAATAAGCGTCTCTACCAGTTATCGACACAGTGAAAGACATGTTTATACTGAACACGATTCTTTATTTTATCCATTATTTAAATGCTTTTTCCAATAGTTTTTTAAAAAAGTTAAACAGAGATGACCACAATTTATAGCGTCAAACTTTTGATACCGTACAATATTATAACTAATTGACATGTTTCTTAAATAATTTCTTAATTCTAATGGGGGTTTTAAGTCGCCAAAACTATCAAAGTATTCACAGTAGTTGTTTTGTTTGATGTAGGCTACCCAGTGTGTTCCTGGACTATCAGAGCTATCCAAATGAAGTACAGCACATTCTATTTTTCTTGGCTTCAATGGAAGTGTATCTCTCATAAATACTCCCCGAAAATATGGAATGTCAGTAGCATGTTCTAATATATCTAAATCTGTTAGTGCACGTCTAGGCAGCCGTTTAACTAGTTTTTTGAAGGGTTCAAATATAAACCGGCACCCTTTTTATGAGGTTTAATGTACAATCCTTTGCCAAGAGCCACTGCTTCCATTGTTCTGTTATGACGTTCAGACTCTAGAAGACTTTTCTGAGCTGCTTTGGAGTCATTCACTGCTTTTGCTATACCGGCTGCTCCACCTGCCAAAGAACCCAAAGCCGACAAGCCTGCAAAGATTGGGATTAAAGGTAATAGTCCTCCACATTTTGGCAGAGGAATACAGCGCGGCAACTTGGTTCCTTTTTTATTTTTGAAGATTTTTTTTGCTGCAGCACATGCGTATTTAATAGCTGTGTGACTGCCTTTGGTTTTTAACTTTTTTAGTTGAGATTTAATTTTGTTAACAGCTGCCATAAATGAACGAGCACCCGTGCCAGCCTTGAGTTTAGCTTTCATAGCATTTTTGACTATCCATGATGCAACTTTTTCACCCTTTTTAGCATCTTTAGCTTTCAATCTTTTCCGAGCCATTTCCATAAGTTCTTTATCAGCCTTTCGTCGAACGTTTAAATCGTTGTCGTTGTAAGCAATATCGTGATACATACAAGCTTTGTCTAAATTATTTATACCTCTGTCTCCCCTTTTCAAACGTTTCTGTAGCTTTGTTCCAGGACCACAAAATTGATATCCAGGTAAATGTAGCTCGAACGGTAAATGGTTAATCACGCTGTCTATAATACCACTTCCCCCCTTCATTGATATCGTTAGAATGAATAGATTTGGATTAAAGTTATATTTATATGTTTTACAAAACAATCTCATTCCTGTCTATCCAACTGTTTTCTTCGTTGCTGAGGCCCAGCCATTTCACAAAATATTTATTACCTTTTCTTTTGATAATCTTCTCGATAAGGTAAATATCAGGATACTTAGTTTTTTGTAATTCGTACTCATAAAAAGTCCCTAATATAACCTGCTTATGCTTATCTTCCAAATGATAAGTTGGTGGGTTTGTATCATTTACCTTTACTACTGTAAATACTTCAGTTGACCAGTTGGGAGTATAACCTTTGTAAAAGTCTGCTTTAAATTTGCTAATACGTAAATGATCACCAACTTGAAACTTGGGTTTCAAGTGTTTTCGATTTCTGTACGCCTTACTAATATTACACAATACAACCTTTTCATTTGCCTTATTTACATCTTTGGGCTTAAATTTTGTTATGCGATGAATAGTGCTGTTATAGTTCTCTATCACAGTATTTAATAATTTACCCACCCATCGATAACAGCCGTATAAACTGAAAAGTTTGAAGATGTGTGATTTTAGAGTGCGTATGACTCGCTCTACGATAGATGCTTTCTTCACGGAGTAAGTAGAATAATGGTTTACATTATATTTTTGTAACAGTTGACCGAAGATATCATTATAAAACTCTTTGCCCAAATCTGTTTGCAAATATTTAGGTTTTCTAGATGAATTTTTAAATATCTGGTGCATAGCGTTGACAACACAGTTTTTTTCTTTCGATTTTAGGGAACTTGTCCATACATACTTTGACAATGTATCTATCACTACCAATATGTATTTGTAGCCTTTATTAAAGTTTGAATATTTTTGTAAATCTATGAGGTCGGCTTGCCAAAGATCATCGATTCCTTTTATAACTGTGCAACGACGTGGGAAATTTCTTCTGGCTGATTTGTGAAGTTCATCAATTATGTCCTTTTTGCTCATTTTTCTTTATTTTTACATGAATTAGATTATCTATTTCAGACTTTGAATAAAATGATTTATTCAAATGGTCTGTTGTAAAGGTTTCCAAATTCTTCAAATGTAATTTCAGTTCCAGCTTAATTTTCTCAACATCATTTCTTAATTCTTGAACCGTTTTGTCTAAATAAGCTTTGTTAACTGCTTCGTCGTCTTCAGTTGGATATGATAACCCTTTTAATTTAGAAGATTTTAAATCGTAGTGTCCGGTAACAGATTTCACCAATGTTTCATTGTAGTTTCCAATGTATTCTGTCAATCGTAAACGTTTATGGACATGATGACCAAATTTATCTATGTTCATTGCTGTCTTGATGGGTTGACTCTTAAAAGAAGACTACTCAATTTTCCAGGTTTCTTCTTTATATGTTCTACATTTATTATACCAGCTTCATGAAGTTCCGAAATAATTGCAATTATTTCGTTATTTACGCCAGTGTTACCTGCTTCCCAAGATGCAAGTAGTAACTTTAATCGTTCAACTAATTCGTTTGGATCATCCCAGTAAACTAGATCAGTATCTGATTTCACTGTCTTTAAAAGTGAAATTCCTTTACCTTGTAGAATACTTTCAACACTTGTAGTTGGATTTCTAGAGAATTTGAACAAAGGCTTAATTACATTCGTATATTTAAATCCTTTGTTGCTGTTAATGGGTTTTGATGATTCGCAATTACGACGATGAGCATTGGTTTCTATTAGAAGTAATTTGTAATATTGTAAATCATCATCTGTTACTACATCTAAATTTGGTTTCTTTTTGAACAAAAGTTCTTTTAAGCCATCAGTTTTTTGACAGTAAGTGTTCCTATTTTAAGAATACCACCGTCGTCATAGACACGAGTTTTCCCGAGTAATAATTTACCTCGTTCATTTCTGACTCCAAATGGAACATCTTTCATTACTTCAGACGATGTTGACCAAGACAGTGATTGATTTTTAAGACTTGGCGAGGACTGTAGAGATTTGAATGATCCTTCGCTAATGTTATGGTCTTCGGACGGTGACACAACAAGGGTTTTGTTGTAATTGTATTGCTCTTGTTCATCATCTTCATCTTCCTCACTAGCAGATTCATTATAATCTTCATCAGAGACAAACAATGACTGATTTTCGTCTTCAAATGACTGATTATTGTCATTTTTAATTTTTTTCATCACTGGTTCACAGTGTTCTTCTACCTTAAGAGGAGGGTCATATTTTTTATTTGTCAACAGTGTTAGAGGATCAACAATTGGTTTTAATATTGTTTCTAATGTTTTATTGTTTGTATTTTCAATATCTTTTATCATGGCAACTTTTCTTTTCACAGCTGCTGCTGATTTCACTATTTGTTCTTTAAGGTTTTTCTCCATTTCGAAGTATTCCGCTCGGTTTCAAACCATGAATGAGACTGGTTAATAGATAACACAACCGTCTTTTATGTATGTTCCTCTATCACTATGAAGGTATCAAAAGCCAATCGGTAACATCCGTTATTTTTGCCACAATCCTTATTAATAACAAGATAGCTGAATGGTTTATTCCAAACGGTTGAGCACATCTCACGGAATTGGGACCATGACATGTCTGATCCAACATGTTCTTCATAAACATGCTTCAAATTAATGTCATCTTGTTTAAATAGAATGACGAGATTAGAATTGTCCCGTACAAGTTGTTTTGGTATTTTCGTGTAAGTTTGATTGATGTAAAAACAATCTATATTTTTATGACGTCCCATGGCGAAATAATCTCTAATGTTGTTTTGATTCTCACAAGCAACGTCGTCGAAAATAATAATTGAATCAGGCAAAGCATCATGGGGGCTTAAAATTTCTCCATTATGATTGTATTTATTAAATGATGTTCCAGGTACCATATTCAAAACCTTTTCAAGATATAAATATTTAGGTTGATATAAAGACTTTGAATACACATAAAGGTTACGGAATCTTGGTCCATTTTTATGCAATAATAAACTTATTACTAAATTGGTTTTTCCACTATTAGATGGACCGCACACAATACAACGTATTGTACTTGGTAATAAATTTCAATGCCGTCGAGGGACATTAGATGATGCAGGACAGATGCAATCTAATTTAAGTGATTCTTTTTGTTTAACAAACTTCATGATTTCGGTTTCAGCGCGAGTGCAGTGTTGCATTAGTAACAATTGAATGAGCTAAACTTACAATATCATCGTTTTAAATGTACTTTCAGGAAGTACAATGCTAATAAATGTTCTGTTATCAATGGTTACTTTGATGCTGAGTTATTGGATTTTCTAATAATCAACTGAAGTTGCATAAGATACATCGGAGACTCTAAAGGAGGCTCTAACTGCAGTTCCAAGCTGTGCGAACGGTTAGGGATCAGAGACTCCAATCTTTACGATCTTTTAATAGATTGGGATCTCTAACTCGACTTGTTCGAGTTAAAGTTCCCAATCTATTTACTACTACTAGTTGAAATATCAATCTAAATAAGGTCCAAATACAATAGTTGTAAACTAAATTTATCACCAAAGTTAGTGTTTATCAACAAACAAATAACAATTGCTTCGGTAGGAGCTCAAACTGACTTTATGAGGTGGAAATTATTTACTCTTTAACTTTAGCCTTGATGGAACGAAATTAGTTAGTATACTTAAGTAAGTATTGTTCATGCTTTAATGCGTTGAAGTTAAACTATTGAGTGCCAAAGTCTACTAGGTAGAATAAGAAAAGATAAATATAATATTTTGGTTTTTGAGCCAACTCAATGGGTACTTTGTTAGTTCTTTTGTGCCTGTCAACTTCATATTTGAATTTCACGGCCGCTTACCATCAGACGGAGCGAGGTCATCCTGATTGGCTTTTCTATGAAAAAAAACGTGAAATAATTTCAACAATGGACAACATTTCATATTTTTAACATGTCCATAATTGTTTTTTATATGAAAATGGACATACAATGCACAGACCCTAATTTTTTCTTAGAAAGGGGGATTTTCAAAATTTTGCCATTTTCATACATAAAATAATTATTGAAATTCTTTATATTCTAAAAAGACGTAAGCGCCAAATGACGTCATCGGATGGCTATATTTCTTTTGCTTTATCAGTGTCTATAATAAAAAGGTACTACTGTCAAAGGTAGAGAATACCTACTATGTCAACATCGTCACGTCATTTTATTCAATTCATTCAACGTTGACAAGTTGTTCTTTTTTTGACATTGCATGTCATGAGTTTGGCATTTCGGTAATTTTAAACTATAATGTGCTAAGCAAAGAAACAGTTTATATTCTTGCCGTCCCGAGACGTCATCTTACGTTTTTTAGTTTTTAATTTTTTTCTCCATTTTCGAAAGTATTCCGCTCGGTTTTTCAAACATGAATGAGACTGGTTAATAGATAACACAACGTCTTTTATGTATGTTCCTCTATCACTATGAAGGTATCAAAAGCCAATCGGTAACATCCGTTATTTTTGCCACAATCCTTATTAATAACAAGATAGCTGAATGGTTTATTCCAAACGGTTGAGCACATCTCACGGAATTGGGACCATGACATGTCTGATCCAACATGTTCTTCATAAACATGCTTCAAATTAATGTCATCTTGTTTAAATAGAATGACGAGATTAGAATTGTCCCGTACAAGTTGTTTTGGTATTTTCGTGTAAGTTTGATTGATGTAAAAACAATCTATATTTTTATGACGTCCCATGGCGAAATAATCTCTAATGTTGTTTTGATTCTCACAAGCAACGTCGTCGAAAATAATAATTGAATCAGGCAAAGCATCATGGGGGCTTAAAATTTCTCCATTATGATTGTATTTATTAAATGATTTTCCAGGTACCATATTCAAAACCTTTTCAAGATATATTTATATCAACCTAAATATTTAATTTAGGTTGATATAAAGACTTTGAATACACATAAAGGTTACGGAATCTTGGTCCATTTTTATGCAATAATAAACTTATTACTAAATTGGTTTTTCCACTATTAGATGGACCGCACACAATACAACGTATTGTACTTGGTAATAAATTTCCATGCCGTCGAGGGACATTAGATGATGCAGGACAGATGCAATCTAATTTAAGTGATTCTTTTTGTTTAACAAACTTCATGATTTCGGTTTCAGCGCGAGTGCAGTGTTGCATTAGTAACAATTGAATGAGCTAAACTTACAATATCATCGTTTTAAATGTACTTTCAGGAAGTACAATGCTAATAAATATTCTGTTATCAATGGTTACTTTGATGCTGAGTTATTGGATTTTCTAATAATCAACTGAAGTTGCATAAGATACATCGGAGACTCTAAAGGAGGCTCTAACTGCAGTTCTAAGCTGTGCGAACGGTTAGGGATCAGAGACTCCAATCTTTACGGTCTTTTAATAGATTGGGATCTTTAACTCGACTCGTCCGAGTTAAAGTTCCCAATCTATTTACTACTGTTATCCATTATATACATTTAAAAACATGTTTAAATCATGGGTTAACATTAAAGAAAGTTCACAGGGTAATAACATTTAAGCAAAGCCCTTATTTAAAGCAATATATTGATTTAAATACAGAGTTACGGCAAAAAGCAACTTCCACATTCGAACAGGATTTTTTCAAATTATTGAATAATAGTATATTTGGAAAAACTTTGGAGGATCCAGAAAAACGGCTAGATGTAAGACTAGTTAATCAGTGGGTGGATAATGAAAACATAACGAAAAAACAATTAACTGCCGAGCAATTGATAGCCAGACCTAATTTTCATAGTTCAACTGTTTTTTCGGAGAATTTCGTTGCAGTTCAAATGAAGCCAGAGTAGTAGTATAATATTGTTCCTTCTAGCTCACTTTCGTTCAATCGCATGTGCGATCTCACTTCAGAGAAGCTAGAAGGAACAATATTATCATCAGAAAGTGTCGCCTTAACACATCGTTGGGTTAATGATTCGTTAACCGCGTCGCGTTTTACTGCAGATCAGTACTTACATGATTTGATACAGCCGTCGCACATCATAAACATTATGTTCTGTAAATCAATGATATGTACGTTACGAATGACTAATGTGAGCCAGCTCCCAAAGTCATTTTACCTCTTAAATCGTATTCACGGGTCACGAAGACTCATGCCCTTAGACAGCAACAGCGCTATGAGGTATAATTTAAAAACTAATCGGATGAGCAGCTTGCCTCAAGAGACACCCAGAGTATTTCTCTGTACCAGCTTGGCTCATGTCTCTCCATCCAACTAATTTTAGTATTATACGTAATAGGAGCTTGCTGTTAGGTTACATCCACGAATACGATAAAAGAATCATCTGTACATTACCATGGACAAAAGTGGACCATCTTCCTAATTCATTTCACCTCTTAAATCGTATTCACGGGTCATGTAGACTCATGCCCTTAGACAGCGTCAGCACTATAAGGTATAACTTAAAACTAATCGGGTGAGCAGCTTGCCTCAAGAGACACCCAGAGTATTTCTCTGTACCAGCTTGGCTCATGTCTCTCCACCCAACTAAGTTTTTGTATTATACGTATAGAGGCTTGCTGTTAGGTTACATCCACGAATACGAAAAAACATTAAAAAAATGAATTAGCTAAACGACCACCATCTGTCCACCGTTCTTGATTGTGAATTAATAAAATGCACATTACAATGTAATATCCAACTCAGCAGTGTCGGTCGGGTCTAATGCACAAGCTGAAGCGATTTAGATTCGTTTGCGCATGTGCATTTTAGTGAACTAAAATATTGATAACACATTTATCTTTTCTAACTAATAGACACACCTTGTATATTATGAATGCATAACTAGGCAAGCTTGCATAATTTATCTCTCTTTTAGCTAATACAGATTCAAGGAATAAGATTCTGGTTCCATATAAATTTATAGGTAAGCAAATGTTCTATTTATTAATATCAGTGATTAGTTATTTCTTATCGTCAGCTACAGATATAACTAATATTAACTACACACATAAATAAATCACATTAAATCTAATCAGAAAATTTTGCTTCGTAAGTTTTAGTTTTTATAACATTAGGACAGTTTTGTAATGTTACACCACTATGTTAATAATAGTATGTAATATGTATCCTATTAAATCACATCGATCATTTAGTTTCAAACTAGGGTAATCCCTGTATTATCTTTATTTGATCATGAAAGCAGAGCGAGTCTCCATTCAAATGCGATGCAATTTAAAATTATTTTTTGAACCCGGAACCTTTTGTGTATAGGCACTACACCTTGACCACTATGCTATCGAGGTTGATAAAGTCAATAGGTTGTAAGTTTTTCAATTGGACCATACGTAAATGCCGCGACGACAACGCGATGACGTAGAACTTTGCGCATGCCGGGTGCTATACGACACCTCACCGTACACATACCTAAATGCACCGATTCCTGAATGTTTAACGTTATCGATGAATGAAATATGATATAACTTGACTGGTGGGAGAGCCACGCATCGGTATGAATGGACCAACTTGATCGGAGTGATACCACGGTCTCACAGAAAACCACCATACACCGTGGGAGAGCCAAGCTTCGGCATGAATGGGCTGGCTCGACCGGAGTGATACCACAGCCTCACAGAAAACCAGCGTGAAGCAGCACTGTGCTGTGTTTCGCTGCGTGAGTGAGGGTACCGGAGGCCCAATCCGGGGGGATAGGGGGGGGGTTTAAAGGTTGGCAGCGCACTTGTGACTCCACTGGTGTCGCGGGTGTTCATGGGCGGCGGCAATTGCTTACCATCAGGTGATCAGTCTGTTCGTATGCCTACCTATTACATAAAAAAAAAACCAGCGTGAAGCAGCGTCTCTGCTATATGTATCACTGCATGAGTGAGGGTACTGGAAGCCCAATCTGTGGGAAAGGGAGTTTTATAGGTTGGCAGCGCACTTGTGATTCAACCGGTGTGAAGCAGCATTGTGCTGTGTTTCGCTGCGTGAGTGAGGGTACCGGAGGTCCAATCCAGGGGAAAGGGGGTGTTAAAGGTTGGCAGCACACTTGTGACTCCACTGGTGTTGCAGGTATTCATGGGAGGCAGCAATCGCTTACCATCAGGTGATCCGTATGCTCGTCTGCCTCCTATCAAATAAAAAAAACTGGTGTTACGGATGTCCATGGGCGGTGGCAATCGCTTACCATCAGGTGATCCAGGTTCTCGTCTGCCACCTAGTCGTAGGAAACCATTTAAATAATTACTAGTCATAAAATAGAAAAAAATAATAACATAGGTACTTTGTATTATTTCGTAATCTATTGGATTCATATTCAAGCGGTGCGACAGTGACCTTGTGGCGGCTTCGCGCATGCCGGATGCCATACGACACCTCAGCGTACATATACCTAAATGCACCGATTCCTGAATGTTTAACGTTGTCGATGAATGAAATATGATATAACTTCACTGAAGGGAAAGCCACGCATCGGTATGAATGGGCCAGATCGACCGGAGTGATACCACGGTCTCACAGAAAATCAGTGTGAAGCAGCGTCTCTGCTATGTTTCGCTGCGTGAGTGAGGGCACTGAAGACCCAATCTGGGGAAAGGGAGTTTTAAGGGTTGGCAGCGCACTTGTGATTCAACTGGCGTTACGGGTGTCCATGGGCGATGGCAGTCGCTTACCATCAGGTAATCCAGGTTCTCGTCTGCTACCTGCATCTGCATCTTAGCGTGTAATTCCCAGTTGCGTCCAAGGCTGTCGCTCTGGAGCCCGGGGTACGCTTGGATCATGGTTCATGATTTGGGGAGTCTGGTAATTACAATGAAGCGACTGCCGTCTGACCTTCGCAACCCTTTAACAGGGGAACCAGACCAACTGAACCATGGTTACATGTTCCAGAATCTGTCCGATACGTGTAGGTTTCCTCACGATGTTTTCCCTCACCGCAGAGTTGATGGTAGAAATACGCACATAGATTTGGAAAAATCTAGAGGTGCATGCTCGGATTCGAACCCGGTCCCCCCGTATGGAAGGCGCGTCCAGAACCACTGAGCTACCATCGCTGAAAGACAACATTACATACCTACGTAATTTTATTATCTTGAAACCCTTGAACTATAGAAACCAGATACATTTGTGGTTCGGGTCGAAGTCACAACCCTCACATCTGAATGTCTTATAAATTAAATTAATTCCTAAGAATAATGATCAAAATAAGTATTGAAAAATTCCATTTTATGATTCATTATGTTTTTTAAATTACCTACTACATAATATCATCTCTGTTTGGAGTGCTCTTCTTTATGATCCTGGTCATCTAGACTAAGGTTAAAATATAGTATACATTAATTCAAAGGTAATTAAGTAGGTAGGTATCGCATTTTTAAAATAACAATTCAATAATGTATGTACTTGATGAACGAAAAGTACCTTGAATTGGTGTCCAATAATTATGTAACTTGAATACCTAAGTGTAAAAAAACTATTATTAGGAATTTCCCAAATTTCTGAATGCGCCTTCTCCCAAATTTATGTCATGAATAATTAATTATATTTACTTAATTGGAAATCTTTTTGCTGCTTAATATTCTATTCCTTATTTTATAGATTATTTAATTGAAAATAATAATATTGATAGATAAAACATTTCTTGTAAAAGATATTTTTTATTCCTTTACTAAGGTCACACATGAAACATTATTTTTGCTTAAAGTTGGCGGCGCAGCGATGACGCGCGCGCAAGCTTAGCTAGTCATTCAACAGGGTTGGCAAAAGATCGTTTGTACTAATGCTACTCTGGATTTGATAATTTGGTGTGTGCTTGCCTTAAAACAATATTTTAATTTTAAAATTATATTAAATTTATTTGCATTCTAATTTTAAATTTATTACAAGTAAATATTAATACAAATTGGCATTTATTTTACAAGTTTAATTGAAAAAAAATATGAAGTACAGTTTATTTAAAACTAGTTTATATTATTATACATCGATTTAAGGCTCGATTGATTGATTCAACTTTGTAAATAAATAATAGCTGTCTATTTTCATTATACTGCGTTCATAGGAACTACTTTCTGCCATCCCTAAATTTTTTTGCAAGATTGTCAAACTGGGTAAATAAATACGTGGTTTCTAAAGTCGGGTCTCCATTCTGTGCTACGTACAAACTACGCTGAAGTTATTCTCCATATACGTGACGTCATCTAGTGAAGTGGGCTCTAAGTCTTTAAGCGACGAAGTTTTTATTCGAGTGAGTTTATTCCGTAATCAATTATCATGTGAGTACCTATGTAATTCAACTTAGTAAAAATAACTTGCCTGTCGTGCTAGTGTTTTGTTTTTCTTTAAAGGTCTATTTTTTATTTACGGTAACTCTTCAAGAAAAGTCAAGTTTACTTAGTTTGTTTGTCTTTGACAGGTCTGACTCCGAAACCGAGTTTCTGCAATCGAGAAAGAGGTCCAAGTCAAACCCGCAGCAATCTGCCAAGTGAGTATGAATATTTACGTAGAGTTTAACAATACGTAAAACATACGTTAATTATACTTTCTTTTTGTGTTTAGGTAATTTGTACTGATCAATTTTAACTATGATTTTCAGATTCGATTCTGACGCAGAGAGCACTGCCCCGGTGAAATCGCTAGTCAAGAGGAAAAGTAGAGCTCCAACAAGGTAAATATGGCTACTTATATTTAACTTTTAACTTACTTAAATAACTTTTGATTTACATTCAAATTACCTAGATCTATATTAAGTGTACTTTAGTTTTGTGTTTAGATAATTGGTTCTGATCAATTTTAACTATAATTTTCAGGTTCGATTCTGACGCAGAGAGCACTGCTCCGGTGAAATCGCAGGTCAAGAGGAAAAGCCAGCCTTCAATTAGGTAAATACTGCTGCTTATATTTAACTTTACTTCAATAACTTGTGATTTACATTCAAATTATCTAGTTCTACATATAATTATTTCAACGCGCAGGCCTTGAATGATCAATAAACTCATGAAGTTAATTAATGTACAAATATTGATTTCAGATCTTCAAAAAAGAAAGCAAGCAAACACGACGTGTTCGGCTTGCTGTCTGACGGAGAGGAGGACCTAGCGACTGACCGCGCATCGTGGCAGAGTAGCACCGCAGGCAAGAGGCTGACGAGCTCCATCAGCAGCCGAGTGGCCAACGGTTCGGTGGTGCGCAGTACGAGTTCGCTGGACGGGAGCAACTACGTCGAAGTTCGCGTCTATTCAACGCGGGAGGCGCTCGCTACTCGTCCGGAGCTGCGGTACACCAAGGCGCTGGTCACCCTAAAGTTGCAGCTCAACTCCGACCAACAAGAGTGGGAGCAACTCCAACGGTTCTTGAAGAGAGCCAAAGCCTCATTCTTCTCCCACGTACAGCCTACGTTTTACCCCGAAAAAATTTAAGTAATTTAATAAATTTAATAAAATTTAATTTAATAAAATTTTACTTGTAACCTGACATGTTTTTATAGTAAAAATACTTTGCTTTTTGGTATGTTCTTTTATTAACCCTGGTTCCAATAGCAATTACTCTTAGTTAGGTTTTGCATTCAATAGGTACTTAGATATTTTTAATTAAATAGGTTAGCATAACCAGGGTTAATAAATAGAAATTCTATAGATAGGTAGTTTCAATAATTATAAAATATTTTTTGTTAGGTTTCTATTAGGATGCCTTTCTGCACTGCTTGTTCCATGTCTGTGGAGAGTAGGCGATGGGTAGGTCACTTGCGGAGCATGGCACACAAGAACCACTGCGATGCGCAGACGCCGGCCGAGCATGTTCTTGACGGCGTCGTCGTGGTCTCGTCCGCCTTCCGCGGTCGTTGTGCCTCTTATCGCATTCCGGTTGATGAGTTCTTTGAACACTCTGTACCCGAATCTTTTTTACATAGTATTCAATGTAAAGTTTTGGAACTTATAAAGAGGTCTTTAAAGAAACATACTAGCCTTAAGGTCAACTTAGAATATTTTGCTCACTTTCTTTTATTTAAAAACGATACACAACAAACAAAGTCATTCGCTACCAGAAATGTTGTGGTTCATCGAAATTGTGATCTTGATAACCTGTTTCAATCTCTCTTAAACATCATAAAAAAGAAAATTGAAGAGTTTCAGGAACGTGACAGTGGCTGGACCTTTTTGAACAATATGCACTTGGAGGTAAATATAAATAGATATGATCCATTAAATGGTTCCGGTTCGTCTTTCGTTACCTTGCCACCAATAATTGCCAAAAAAAAAGCTTGTCTGAATATAAAAAACACGGATAAACATTGTTTTTTGTGGAGTGTTGTCGCCGCCCTATACCCGGCAGCAAAGAACGGTGAGCGGACTACGTCTTATCCTCATTTTGCAACTGTTCTCAACATCGAAGGTATGTCATTCCCAGTTACTTTTGACGATATCTCTAAATTTGAACATAACAATCCTGGCATAAGTATTAATGTGTATGCGTTAAATAATAAAAATAGTAAGATAGTCGGTCCAATATATAAATCAGAGTTTCGGTCTCAGTCTAGAACTAAAATTAATTTACTTTGGCTTGAAAATAGCAATAATTCTCATTTCGTATTAATAAAAAATTTGTCACGTCTTGTAAGAAGTCAGATAACTAAACATCATAGCAAACTTTATTTCTGTGACGATTGTTTACTGTTTTTCACGAGTCAAACTTCTATCGATGATCATGTCTGTAGTGGTGTTTGTACTATTCTACCTGATAAAGGGTCTATTCTCCAGTTTAAAAACTATGATCGGAAACAAGATGTTCCTTTTGTTGTGTACGCAGACTTTGAAACTATTTTAGCACCTTTCGATGAGTGCGAACCTGATCCTACTTCTAGTTATACTGTTCCTCGTCAACAACATATTCCAGCAGCATTCGCTTATCACGTAGTCTGCTCATTTGATTCTAATCTAAATCGTTACGTGCAATATAGAGGAACAGATTGTGTCGAGGTATTTATTGAACGTCTTTACAACGATGTGAGAAAGATTTATCAAGTATTGAATAATGAAGTAAATATGAATTTCACTAAAGACGATACAAAGGCTCACTGCTAAAGCTTCTATCTGTCATATTTGCGATCAAGCAATATTGTTCGATAAAGTCAGAGACCACTGTCACCTGACTGGACGATATCGCGGGGCAGCTCATCAATATTGTAACTTGCGTTTTAGTGTACCTAAACTCGTTCCTATCTTCTTTCATAATTTGGCTGGTTACGACTGTCATTTGTTTATAAAACAGCTGGCAGATACTGAAGGACCTATTAGGGTTATACCAAAAAATAAAGAAAATTACATTTCGTTTACAAAGTTTTTACAGCTTGGAAATGGAAAATTTGCTCAAATAAGATTTGTGGACTCGTTTAAATTTTTAGGGACCAGTTTAGAAAAACTAGCAAAGGGTCTTGACAAATCAGACTTTGTTTATTTGAGAAAATATTTTCCTTTGAATAACGAATTCGAATTACTTACTCGTAAAGGTGTTTACCCATATGATCACATGAAAGATATCAATTCGTTTTTAGAAAAAAATCTTCCAGCTAAAGAAAGCTTTTATAACTCTTTAACAGACGAAGCAATCAGTGATTCCGATTACACTCACGCTAATACTGTTTGGACTACATTTAAGATAAAAAATTTGGGGGAATATACCGATTTATATCTTAAGACAGATGTGTTACTTCTTACTGATGTCTTTGAAAACTTTCGCAAAGTTTGCAAAGTAAATTATCAATTGGACCCTGCATTTTACGTAACAGCGCCTAGTTTATCATTTGATGCAATGTTGCTCAAAACTGGTATTCAGTTGGAATTACTTACGGATTTGGAAATAATCCGAATGATACAAAAGGGTATTCGTGGCGGTATTTGCTTATGCTCGACCAGGCATGCGGAGGCAAACAATCGGTACATGCAAAATTACGATCCATCTAAGCCAGATTCCTTTTTAGTTTATATAGATTGTAATAATTTGTATGGATATAGTATGTGTCAGCCATTGCCGGTATCTGATTTTCATTTATTAGAAAGACACGAAATCGATAAGTTGGACGTAATGAATATTCCCGACGATGCTGATTTTGGTTACATACTTGAAGTGGATTTATTGTATCCAGAGGAATTACATGATTTGCACAACGATTATCCATTTTGCGCAGAAAAGTTTATTCCTCCTGGTGGTACAACATCTAAACTTATCCCAAACTTATATCCTAAATATCAGTACGTTATTCATTATGTTCATTTAAAGACATGCATTGACAACGGGTTGATTTTGGGTCAAGTCCACCGAGTTTTAACTTTTAAACAGAGCTGCTTCTTAGGAAAATACATCAATCTAAACACAAATTTGAGAAAACAAGCTACAACTGTCTTTCAGCAAGATCTTTTCAAATTATTAAATAATTCTGTATTCGGTAAAACTTTAGAGGATAATGAACGCAGAGTTGATGTTAAATTGGTAAATAGATGGCAAGATGAAAACAATAAGACCAAAAAATTTTCATGCGCCAGTAAGTTAATCGCCAGACCAAACTTTCATAGCGCTACAATATTTTCAGAAAATTTAGTAGCAGTTCAAATGAATCCAGAAAAAATTCTTTTAGATAAACCTATTTATATCGGTTTTGCTGTTTTGGAATTGTCTAAAACCCACATGTACAAGTTTCATTACGATGTGATGAAACCTATTTATGAAAATAATATTCAGTTATGCTATACTGATACTGATAGTTTTATTTATAGAATTTACACTGATGACTTTTACAATGATTTAAAAAATCATTTGATAAATTACTTTGATACAAGTAACTATAATACCTCAAATTCATTTGGACTACCTTTGATAAACAAAAAAATACCTGGGTTATTTAAGGACGAACTGGGTGGGCAAATTATGACAGAATTTGTAGGTCTTCGTTCTAAATTGTATTGCGTTAAGACCGAATCCCAAGTCATTAAAAAGGCAAAAGGAACAAAAAAGAGTGTTATCAAAGGCTTAACTATATCTGATTATAAAAACGTGCTCCTCAATGATAAAATAATTCGCAAAAAAAATATTTTGTTTCGATGTATAAAGCATGAAATTTTCACGCAAACAGTAAACAAAATTGCCCTTTCAAACGCTGATGATAAACGGTATATACAAGGGAACAAAATATTAACGAAAGCATGGGGTCACCATACCATTTCAATAGTTTAGTATTTTATTGTAAGTGCAAAGTAAATGTAATAAATTCATGTCAGGTTAACATTTTTTTAAATATAATGTGTAAAATGATTAAATCAAATTAGTTTTAAGGTATGTATTTTGTTTTCATACGTTAGATTATAAATAATTATTTTATTAATACATTTTATTAATGTTTTTTATTAATAAATAAATCTATACCCATAATGATTAGTTTTATTTGTTGAGTCATATTGAATGATAAAATTGAAGTGTCATCATTATTAACACTTGCATACATACAGGGTGTCTCTGTAAACATTTACACCTCTTTAAGAACGTGCTCTACTAACCATTATGATCAATATTAAATTTCTTCTATCACTTTTGGAAATTCGATTGAAAAAATTCAACTTTTCATACGAAGTCGGTAGAGTGACTTAGTCATTTATATGGAGAGTCAAAACATTTTTAGATGAAGTTTGAAAAGTCGATGAAAAAATGTTGTTCAGAATGGTTGGTAGAACACATGGTTAAAGGGAAGTAAATGTTCACAGATACAACCTGTATAACATGTCGAAACTTTTATTTTTCACATTGCACTTTGTAATCATTTGTCCGTTCACGACACAAGCAGTATTTAGGTTAAAATAAATACTGACCTAGCAAATGCTAATGATTTGCTGCTTGCAAAGCAAGCAAGTTATGATCATTCTTTGAATAGACTTGCAAGCAGTCACTCATACGCAGAATAGATCCATTTTTGTATTAATCTTCATTACCAGTGAGTATCTATCTTTTTAATAATGTAAGCAATATTTTTAATAAGATTAGTGTAATTATATTAAAAATTTATGTTTTCTTTCAGTAATGGCAGAGTTTTCGCAGTATGCTCAAGACCCTCTGGAAAACTTTACACAGCAGTGCATCGATTTGTTTGGCTCACAGTCATCTGAAATACCAGTTCATCAGCCATCAAAACAAGAAGACGTCAAGAGAAAAAAAAGAAAGAGTTCTTCGAAACATGAACTCAGTTCAAAAAAGAAGAAAATCGCTCCTAGATCATACGTGATTAGTGAAGAACAAAGAGGCACTAGGCTAATTCAGATACGGGTGCTCGATCTAAATAGCAAATGTGAACCAACTGAGGTGACACACACCGAAGATAAGATGGTTCTTAGTGCGCAATACGTGGTTCGTGAACCAATTGATGAGATAATGGACATGACGGAGTGCATTATAAAGAAAATATCTAAGAAGCTGTGTAGTGATAACTTGTAAATTATTTTAAGTGTGACTAGATTTAAGAAATAATATGTACTGTATAATTAATAAAGTTTAATAAATGCTATATAGTAAAAAAAGGGTTATCATTATTATACGACAATGTGTTAAATAAAACAATAAAATATTATTACCTTTTAAAATTTTATTACAATCAAAATTTATAAGACTACATTATTTTCTAAACACCATTTTTTAATAAACAAAACATTTTTCAACGCACAATATTTTATGTGGCTAAAACAATTATACCTAAACATATCCTTACAATACAGTTTACTTAAAGTTTCTAGATTAGGTATACCTTTATCACTTATATCAATTACATTTTCGTGTTCACATAATTCTCGCACCCATTTAACTTTTTCTTCTCCTTTCACAATAATCTTACGTTCCCTTAAGTAATGTTTAATGAGTCTTTTAAACTCTCTATAGTCAATGTGTCCCTCGCTCCATTTGAATCCTCTGTTTCTTTCTATCCACCAAACATGCTTTCTTTCTTCGGGAGTTAGTGTTGAGAATGGATATGGAGGTTTAATTAAAAAGATTTGAGTATGTTCTGACGTACCTATAACTAACTCCTTTACTATAAACTCATTATTCCGATCCTTGAAGCCTTGCAAGTCCACTATAACCGTATTACTATTCATGACAGTTTCTTCACTATATTACTTAAAGGCTTGTATTCAAATAAGCAATCGTTCAGTATTAAACAATAGGCAGAAGTTTGATCAGGTATCTCGGCGTCAGCTTCTATTTCAACTCTCACGTCAACAACAGTCGTTTTCAATGTGTCTATTTGGCGAGAACAGTCAATCACGAAAATTGGGGCTGTATCCTTAAACGCCTTCAAACTCATCAACGGTTCGGCTCGGCGTCCATAGTAAGACTGTTGAAATCTTGCATATTGATCGTATATTAATGAATATTTGTTTTCAGAAAAACTAATATTTAGATTTTCGTATGGATAGTATGTTGAGTTTAGGAAAACTCTTACGTCACGTATATTACAGTGATCGAATTCTGCCATTGACATAGTGGCATTATGTTTACGATTCGTTTGTAAAGCTATCACAACCATTCGCGGTTTTTCAATCTGTGAAGAAGTTTTTATAGACCAAGTATGTTTTCGGGTTTTAGGCAATAATGGGTATTCATACAAGTCCCAATTACGAAATGCGAGTGTTATGGCTCGATCTCTTTCTAAATGTTTTAATAAATTAATTCTTTCGCGGTCTGATACTTTAACATGCGGAACTCGCCAAACAATTTTATCTATTACTATGTCTTGTACAACTTCTCCAGCATTTAACTTCAAAGCATTAAGGTTTGTGTTACTTCTTAAAAGAACTAATTCATGTTTACAATTCATAATGATTTTTTCATAATCTTCTGCAAATCCTAATATTTTGTTCAGTGGAATAGAAGCTGAAAACACACCATTATTAGTATTGGATATACCGCTAGGGGACCAACCCCAAACATTTGCACATTTAGACTCGTTATCATTTAACGACAGATAAGATTTTATTGTCGTTGTAATGCCTGCATTTTTGATTCTATCTATTTCAATACCGTTTATTTCGTAACGGATGTCTTGAAATAAAAATAAGGCTGGATTGTTAACGAAATGCACATTTGATACTCTTTCCTTTTCTTTTGTAGTACTGTTGTGTTTATACACATCAGCTCTGCCCTCTATATACAAACTGCTGAGCGCAGGTAATACGTACAAATCTTGCTGATTAATGGGTATTCGTATTTCATCATTCTTGTTAAAACTTGTTACATATGGCTTGTATGAATGGAATTCAAAACTTTCTATGCTGTTGTCATGTGACGGAGATTGAGCAATATTTAAAACGTTCATCTTATCAATCCAAGTAACTTCAAAAATGCCTTATTTTTTTTGGTTAACTTCTTTTTAGTATGAAGTGGTGCTCCGTTTTGCAGTGTTCTCTTGGAACTGATTTGATTTCGAGGAGCAGCTGGGTTTTTATTGAAATTTATCATTTTTTCCTAAAGTGTAAATACAGCTGTACTTCTTCACCACGTAGGTTAATTTGTTTATCTTCTCCGTCCAACAATCTAATATTAATAGCACTTATTGAACTTTGATTGACTGGAAAGTAGATTAAGTTTTTAGGTGTTTCAATAATTCTATAACCAGGTGGTACGTTTGGCACAAATTCATAAATAATATGACTTGCTTTTCCATTCACAAATGACCCGCTCACTACATCACATTCGATGCGTACTATTGTCGTTGGTAAAATGTTGACAGGATACCGAGACTCCGTTTTTATATTCGCTTTTACGTTTTCGAGGCCAAAACCCAAAATCTTGCCAATCGAATCTACTTTATCGAAGCAAACATCTTCCGAACAGAAAATACAAGTTTTTAAAGTATTATTATTGGCAGTTAATTTCAATGTAGCATTTTTTATGTTGCTCTGAAGATAATCGCAAATATCTTGTAGTTCATACGACCCTTCGGGTATTTTTATTACTCCATCATTACCGTAATAAAACTTGTTGTTTCTTTCATCTATATTAGGAATAGAGTTGAATGTAGAAAAATACAGAAGACCGCACTCATACTCTCCACTTAATTCTAATATTGGAGAGTAGTTTGTTATTGAAGAAGCCTCTCTACCAGTTATTGACACAGTGAAAGACATGTTTATACTGATGAAGATTCTTTATTTAATTTATTATTTAAACGTTTTTTCCAATAGTTTTTTAAAAAACCTAAACAAAGATGACCACAATTTATAGTACCAAACTTTTGATACCGTACAAAATTATAATTAATTGTCATGTTTCTCAAGTAATTTCTTAATTCTAATGGAGGCTTTAAGTCGCCAAAACTATCAAAGTATTCGCAATAATCGTCTTGTTTGATGTAGGCTACCCAATGTGTTCCTGGATTATCAGAGCTATCCAAATTTAATACTGCACATTCAATTTTTCTTGGTTTCAATGGAAGTGTATTTCTCATAAATACTCCTCGGAAATATGGAATATCACTTCCATGCTCTAATATATCTAAATCTGTCAGTGCACGTCTAGGCAGCCGTTTAACTAGTTTTTTGAAGGGTTCAAATATAACCCAGCACCTTTTTTATGTGGCTTGATGTATAATCCTTTGCCAAGAGCCACCGCTTCCATCATCTTGTTATGACGTTCAGACTCTTGAAGACTTTTCTGAGCTACCTTGGAGTCGTTCACTGCTTTTGCTATACCAGCTGCTCCACCTGCCAACGAACCCAAAGCTGACAACCCCGCAAAGATCGGGATTAAAGGTAGCAGTCCTCCACATTTTGGCAAAGGAATACAGCGCGGTAACCGAGTTCCTTTTTTATTTTTAAATATTTTTTTGGCGGCTGCGTATGCGCATTTAATAGCGGAGTGACTACCTCTGGATTTTAACTTTTTCAGTTGAGATTTAATTTTTTTTACAGCTGTCATAAACGAACGTGCACCAGCACCAGCCTTGAGTTTTGCTTTCATAGCATTTTTTACTATCCATGATGCCACTTTTTCACCGTTCTTAGCATCTTTAGCGTTTAATCTTTTCTTAGCCATATTCAAAAGTTCTATATCGGCCTTTCGTCGAACGTTTAAATCGTTATCGTTGTAAGCGATATCGTGGTACATACAAGCTTTGTCCAACTTATTTATCCCTCTGTCTCCCCTTTTTAAACGTTTCTGTAGCTTTGTTCCAGGTCCACAATATTGATATCCCGGTAAATGTAGCTCGAACGGTAAATGGTTTATTACGCTGTCTATAATACCACTTCCCTCCTTCATTGATATGCTTAGAATGATTACATTTATATTAAAAGTATATTTATATTACAAAACTATCTCGTTTTTGTTTATCCAACTGTTCTCTTTGTCGCTGAGGCCTAACCATTTCACAAAATATTGATTACCTTTTCTTTTAATAATCTTCTCGATGAGGTAAATATCTGGATATCTAGTTTTTTGCATTTCATACTCATAAAAAGTCCCTAATATTATCTGCTTATGTTTATCTTGTAATTGATAAGTTGGCGGATTCGTATCATTTACTTTTAGTATTGTAAATATTTCCGTTGACCAGTTGGGAGTATAACCTTTGTAAAAATCTCCTTTGAATTTGCTAATTCGTACATGATCACCAACTTGAAACTTAGGTTTTAAGTGTTTTAGATTTCTATACGCTTTACTAATATTAGACATTACAACCATTTCATTTGTCTTATTAACATCATTAGGTTTAAATTTTGTTATGCGATGAGTAGTGCTATTATAGTTCTTTGTGACAGAATCTAATAATTTACCCACCCATCGATAGCAACCGTATAAACTGAAAAGTTTAAACATGTGTGATTTTAACGTGCGTATGACTCGCTCTACAATTGACGCTTTTTTCACGGAGTAAGTAGAATAATGGTTAACATTATATTTTTTTAACAGTTGACCAAAATTATCATTATAAAACTCTTTACCCAAATCTGTTTGCAAATATTTAGGTTTTCTAGATGATGTTTTAAATATCTGTTGCATTGCGTCGGAAACACATTTCTTTTCTTTAGATTTCAAAGGACATGTCCATACATACTTTGACAAAGTATCTATCACTACTAATATGTACTTATGTCCCTTATTAAAATGTGTATACTTTTGTAAATCTATGAGGTCGACTTGCCACAGATCATCGATTCCTTTAATTACTGTACATCGACGTGGAAAATTCCTTCTGGCTGCTTTGTGAAGTTCTTCAATTATGTCCTTTTTGCTCATTTTTGTTTATTTTCACATGAATTAAATTGTCTATTTCTGACTTTGAGTAAAATGATTTATTCAAATGGTCTGTTGTATAAGTTTCCAAGTTTTTCAAATGAAATTTGACCTCGAGCTTCACTTTTTCAATTTCGTTTCTTAATTCTTGAACCGTTTTGTCTAAATAAGCTTTGTTTACTGCTTCGTCGTCTTCGGATGGATATCTAAGACCTTTTAATTTAGAATTCTTCAAATCGTAGTGTCCAGTGTCTGATTTCGCCAATGTTTCATTGAAGTTTCCAATGTATTCTGTCAATCGTAAACGCTTATGGACATGATGACCAAACTTGTCTATATTCATTGCTGTCTTGATGGGTTGATTACTGAAAGAATACTGCAAAGTTTTCCTGGTTTCTTCTTTATAAGTTCTACATTTACGATACCAGCTTCATGCAGTTCCGAGATAATTGAAATTATTTCATTATTTACACCAGTGTTACCAGCTTCCGACGATGCAAGTAATAACTTTAACCGTTCGACTAACTCGTTTGGGTCATCCCAGTAAACTAAATCAGTATCTGATTTTACCGTCTTCAAAAGTGAAATACCTTTGCCTTGGGGAATACTTTCTACACTTGTAGTTGGATTTCGAGAGAATTTAAACAAAGGCTTAATTACATTCGTATATTTAAACCCTTTGTTGCTGTTGATAGGCTTGGATGATTCACAATTACGTCTATGAGCATTGGTTTCTATTAGAAGTAACTTGTAATTTTGTAAATCATTATCTGTTACAACATCTAAATTTGGTTTCTTTTTGAACAAAAGTTCCTTTAAGCCATCAGTTTTTTTGACAGCAAGTGCTCCTATTTTAAGAATACCTCCATCGTCGTAAACACGAGTTTTGCCTAGTAACAATTTGCCTCGTTCATTTCTGACTCCAAACGGAACATCGTTCATTACTTCAGACGATGTAGACCATGACAGTGATTGATTTTTAAGACTTGGCGATGACTGTAGAGATTTAAATGACCCTTCGCTGACGTTGTGATCTTCGATCGGTGATACAACAAGGGTCTTGTTGTAATCCTTGTATTGCTCTTGTTCATCATTTTCATCTTCTTCACTAACAGATTCATTATAATCTTCATCAGAGGCAAATAATGACTGGTTTTCGTCTTCAAATGTCAGGTTATTGTTATTTTTAATTTTTTTAATCACTGGTTCAAAGTGCTCTTCTACATTAAGAGGAGTGTCGTTTTTTTTATTTGTTAACAATGTAAGTGGATCAACAATTGGTTTAAATATGGTTTCCAATGTTTTATTGTTTGTATTTTCCACATCTTTTATCATCGCTACTTTTCTTTTAACAGCTGCTGCTGATTTTAAAATTTGTTCTTTAAGATTTTTCTCCATGGCAAAGTGTTCCGCTCTGTTTCAAATTATGAGTGGGAGTGGTTGATAAATAACATAGTTGTCTTTATGTATGTTCATCTATCACTATGAATGTATCGAAAGCCAATCGGTAACATCCGTTATTTTTGTTACAATCCTTATTAATAACAAGATAGTTAAATGGTTTTTTCCAAACGGCAGAGCACATCTCACGGAATTGAGACCACGTCATGTCAGACCCAACATGCTCCTCATAAACGTGCTTCAAGTTTATGTCATCTTGCTTAAATAGAATGACAAGATTTGAATTGTCCCTAACAAGTTGCTTGGGAATTTTGGTGTAAGTTTGATTGATGTAAAAACAATCTATATTTTTATGACGACCCATAGCAAAATAATCTCTAATGTTGTTTTGATTTTCACAAGCAACGTCGTCAAAAATGATAATTGAATCAGGTAATGCATCATGTGGACTCAAAATTTCACCATTATTGTTGTATTTACTAAATGATGTTCCAGGCACCATATCCAAAACCTTTTCAAGATATAAATATTTAGGTTGATACAAAGATTTTGAATACACATAAAGGTTACGGAATCTTGGTCCATTTTGATGCAATAATAAACTTATCACTAAATTGGTTTTTCCACTATTAGAGGGACCGCACACAATACAACGTATTGTACTTGGTAATAAATTCCCATGTCGTCTAGGGACGACAGATGATTCTGGGTAGATGCAATTTAATTTAAGTGATTCTTTTTGTCTAACAAACTTCATTATTACGTTGATAACGTGACTGCAGTGTTGCGATTGTGATAGTGGAATGGGCTTAACTTTCAACGTTACCATAATTTAAATCTACACAGTTTACCATGTAGGTATTCTGTATATATCTCGGTTGTAAAACGCGATGCTTCTAGCCTTAGTAAGAACGAATGACAGGTGATAAGGTTTTCCCTTGAACTATGAAAACCTGCAGTAAAGGGAAACACTTTCTGATGATAATATTGTTCCTTCTAGCGTCGCTGAAGTGAGATCGCACATGCGATTGAACGAAAGTGAGCTAGAAGGAACAATATTATACTACTCAGAGTCAATAATCCTAGACAAACCTATTTACATAGGGTTTACAGTTTTAGAAGTTTCCAAAACTCATATGTATAATTTTCACTACTCTGTAATGAAACCCTTTTATGGTTGTAATTTAAAATTATGCTACACCGATACTGATAGTTTTCTCTACTCCATACATACCAAAGATATTTATAGAGACTTAAAACTGAGGTTTCACTCTTATTTTGATACAAGTAATTTCGACAAAAATAACGCGTACAGTATTAAACTTCAGAATAAAAAGGTTCCTGGTTTATTTAAAGATGAGTTAGGGGGACAGCTTATAAGAGAATTTGTTGGGTTAAGGTCCAAATTGTATTGTATTAAAACAGAAAACAAAGAAATAAAAAAGGCAAAGGGTATAAAAAAACCCGTCGTTAAAAATTTGGTATTTGATGATTACAATAATGTTTTATTGCGTAATGAAATTATACGTAAAAAGAACATCGTTTTTAAGTCTATCAAACACCAAATATTTACTCAATCTGTTGACAAAGTAGCTTTGTCATCAAATGACGATAAACGCATTTTATTAAAAAATAATATGAACACATTGGCTTGGGGTCATAAATCCTCTTTTTTTTAAAAGAAATTAAATAGACTGGACACTTATTTAGTAGTAGTTAATTCAAATTAGATAGTAGGAATATAAAAATTTAATTTTTAGTTTAGATTGTAACATTATTTTATAATTAAAATACATTTTAAATAAAAAATTGTTTCAAAATTTACTTGTTTTATTTATTTATCCTGTATTGATTTTTATTAGGCAATCTAATCATCCATGATATAATTCTGATGCTCTCTGCCGTCTAGAGAAGTTAGAATTACCATGTTCGATCATAGCTAGGGCATATAGATTAGAGATTATTGGACCGTTTTTTGGCTGTAAAGTTTTGTGACCTAGATAATTTTCAATAAGAGAATGCGCATCCAATGCAGCCGCGTGCATGCCTGCACGTGTTTATGCGCGTGCGTGAATTCAACGCGGCTCATTTTTCATAAGTAGGTTATTGTGCAATTCAATAAGTACATAGCTACCATTTGAAAATAAAAGATGATCATTCATTATTTAAATAACTCTCTTATAGTTCAGACCGGTGATCGATTCATTAATTGTAAGTATTGAGTACTGAATATTGTTATCAGAAATTATTTATTACATTTAAAAGAAAAATGTTATTAATATTTTTTAATTACTATCTTCCAGACTATGCAGAGCTCTGACGATACGCCTATTATGCTATCACAATATACCTACGATCCTTGGGAGGGACTAACTCAAGCATGTAACGAGATAGCGGATAGGAGCGAGATTGTCGAACCTCCCTCCCTCCAGATTTCGCGGGAAAAGAGAGTCAGGCGAAAGGCAGAGCCTCCAAAAAAGAAGTCTCGTTGTGCTACATCGTACGTTGTCAACAGAGAGCGGATCAAAGGCTTGCGACTCATACAGATAAGAGTTTGCGATTTGACGAGTGAGCCTTCTTCTGCGGTGGCGTGGGAGCTGGATGACGGCAAAGACAGCGAGAGCAACGTAGTGCTCAGTGCGCAGTACGTGGTTACTGAACCCGTTGATGAAATTTATGATATGACAGAGACGGTTATTAAAAAAATTTCAAAAAGATTATGTAGTGATATTTAAATTTATATGTGTATTGTTCTTGTTTTAGTTATTTAATATTACGTTAAAGTTTATGTCTATTTAATAATTACTGTATAATCATGTACCTTTTTATACAATAGTAATGAATAAGTAAACAAAAATTATTTTGGTTTTGACTTCTCCCTACCCAGATAAGGATTTGAAATAATAAACATTGAAAGTTTTATTAAGTACATTTATTTATCAATAAAGTCACACAGTTATTTTATTTTCTAAACACCATTTTTTAATACACAATACATTTTTCAACGCACAATATTTATTATTTCTATGAGTAAAACAATTAAATGATATTACACCTTTACAATACATTTCACTTATTTTCTTTAAATTAGGTATGCCCTTACCACTGATATCGATTACATTCGTATGGTTACATAGCTCTTTTACCCATTCGGTTTTCTCTTCGCCTTTCACTACAATTTTGCAATCTTTCAAATAGAGTTTAATAATTCTTCTAAATTCTCTATAGTCTATGTAACCCTCACTCCATCGAAATCCTCTATTCTTTTCTGTCCACAAAACATTTTTCTTCTCCTTGTCAGTTAAGGTAGAATATGGGTATGGAGGTTTGATCAAATATAGTTGGGTGTGTTCTTGTGTGGCTACAGCTAGTTCTTTAACTATAAACTCATTATTCCGATCTTTGAAGCCTTGTAAGTCCACAATAACCGTATTGCTGTTCATGATAGTTTCTTTACAATATTACTTAAAGGCTTGTATTCAAACATGCAATCGTTCAGTATCAAACAATAGGCAGCGGTCTGATCGGGTATTTCTGCATCGGCTTCTATTTCCACACGTACGTCGATTGATCCCTTCAGGGTTTCGTGTTGTCGAGAACAGTCAACAACGAACAAGGGAGCAATATTTTTAAACTCTTTCAAACCCATCAACGGTTCAGCTCGGCGTCCGTAATAAGACTGTTGAAATCTTGCATATTGTTCGTATATTAATGAATATTTGTTTTCCGAGAAACTAATATTCAGGCTTTCGTATGGATAATAAGTTGAATTTAGGAAAACCTTAACATCCCGTATTGAGCAATGATCGAATTCTGCCATTGACATAGTAGCATTTTGTTTACGATTCGTTTGCAAAGCAATAACAACCATTCGCGGTTTTTCAATCTGTGATGAAGTTTTAATCGACCAAGTATGTTTCTGGGTTTTAGGTAATAATGGATATTCATACAAGTCCCAATTACGAAATGCAACTGTTATTGCTCGGTCTCTTTCTAAGTGTTTCAACAAATTAATTCTTTCGCGATCTGATACTTTAACATGTGGAACTCGCCAGACAATTTTGTTTATTATTATATCTTGTACAACTTCGCCAGCATTTAATTTCAAAGCATTAAGATTTGTGTTACTTCTTAAAAGAACTAGTTCATGTTTACAATTCATAATTATTTTTTCATAATCTTCTGCGAAACCTAATACTTTATTTAGTGGAATAGAGGCTGCAAATACACCATTATTGGTATTAGATATACCTGTAGGAGACCAGCCCCAAACGTTTGCACATTTAGACTCATTATCATTTAATGATAGATAAGATTTAATCGTGGTTGTAATGCCTGCATTTTTTATTCTATCTATTTCTATACCGTTTATTTCATAACGAATGTCTTGAAATAGAAATAATGCTGGATTATTAACAAAATGCACATTTGATACTCTTTCCTTTTCTTTTGTAGTAGTGTTGTGTTTATACACATCGGCTCTGCCCTCAATATACAAACTGCTGAGAGCAGGTAACACGTATAAGTCTTGCTGATTAATGGGTATGCGTATTTCATCGTTCTTGTTGAAACTTGTCACATATGGCTTGTACGAATGGAATTCAAAACTTTCAATACTGTTATCGTATGACGGAGATTGAGTAACATTTAAAACGTTCATTTTATCAAACCAAGTGTCTTCAAAAATGCTTTGTTATTTTTGGTCAGCTTCTTTTTAGACTTTGGTGGTGCTCTTTTATGCAATGTTCTCTTAGAACTGATTTGATTTTGAAGAGTAGCTGGGTTTTTATTGAAATTCAACATTTTTTCTTAAAGTGTAAATACAGCTGTATCTCTTCGTCGCGTAGGTTAATTTCTTTATTTTCTCCGTCTAACAGTCTTATATTAATAGCACTTATTGATCTTTGATTAACAGGAAAGTAAATTAAGTTTTAAGGTATTTCAATAATTCGGTAACCAGGTGGTACGTTTGGCACAAATTCGTAAATTATATGACTTGCTTCTCCGTTCACAAATGATCCGCTCACAACATCACATTCGATGCGAACGATTGTTGTTGACACAATGTTGACTGGATACCGAGACTCCATTTTTATATTAGCTTTTACAGTTTCAAAGCCAAAACCCAAGATTTTACCAATCGAATCTGTTTGACCGAAGTAAACATCTTCTGAACAGAAAATACTCGTTTTCAAAGTATTGTTATTGGCAGTTAATTTCAATGTGGCATTTTTTATGTTATTCTGAAGGTAATCACATATATCCTGTAATTCATACGATCCTTCGGGTATTATGATTACTCCATCATTTCCGTAATGAAATTTATTGTTTCTTTCATCTATATTAGGAATAGAGTTAAATGTAGAAAAATACAGTAGACCGCACTCATACTCCTCATTTAATTGTAATGTAGGAGAGTAGTTTGTTATTGAAGAAGCGTCTCTACCAGTTATCGACACAGTGAAAGACATGTTTGTACTAATAGAAAATCTTTATTTTATTCATTATTTAAATGATTTTTCCAATAGTTTTTTAAGAAACTTAAGCAAAGATGTCCGCAATTCATAGTACCAAACTTTTGATATCGTACAAAATTATAACTAATTGACATGTTTCTTAAATAACTTACTAATTCTAATGGAGGCTTTAAGTCACCAAAACTATCAAAGTATTCGCAGTAATCATTTTGTTTGACGTAGGCTACCCAGTGTGTTCCTGGATTATCAGAGCTATCCAAATTTAGTACCGCACACTCTATTTTTCTTGGTTTCAATGGAAGTGTATCTCTCATAAATACTCCTCGGAAATATGGAATGTCAGTAGCATGCTTTAATATGTCTAAATCTGTCAGTGCACGTCTCGGCAGCCGTTTAACTAGTTTTTTGAAGGGTTCAAATATAAGCCCGCACCTTTTTTATGAGGTTTGATGTACAATCCTTTGCCAAGAGCCACCGCTTCCAACTTTCGATTATGACGTTCAGACTCTAGAAGACTTTTCTGAGCGGCCTTAGAATCATTCACTGCTTTTGCTATACCTGCTGCTCCACCTGCTAAAGAACCCAAAGCCGACAAGCCCGCAAAGATGGGGATTAAAGGTAACAGCCCTCCACATTTCGGTAAAGGAATACAGCGAGGCAACCGAGTTCCTTTTTTATTTTTGAATATTTTTTTTGCCGCAGCGCATGCATATTTAATAGCTGTATGACTGCCTTTGGTTTTTAACTTTTTAAGTTGAGATTTTATTTTTTTTACAGCTGCCATAAATGAACGTGCACCAGCACCTGCCTTGAGTTTTGCTTTCATGGCATTTTTTACTATCCATGATGCAACTTTTTCACCCTTCTTAGCATCTTTTGCATTTAATCTTTTCTTAGCCATATTCAAAAGTTTTTTATCAGCCTCTCTTCGAACGTTTAAATCGTAGTCGTCGTAAGCAATATCGTGGTACATACAAGCTTCGTCCAACTTATTTATACCTCTATCACCTCTTTTTAAACGGTTTTGTAACTTTGTCCCAGGACCACAAAATTGATATCCAGGTAAATGTAGCTCAAACGGTAGATTGTTTATTACGCTGTCAATAATACCACTTCCCTTCTTCATTGATATTCTTAGAATGAGTAGAATTAATTTTAAAAATATATTTATATTACAAAACTATCTCGTTCTTGTTTATCCAACTGTTTTCATTGTTACTGAGACCTAGCCATTTCACAAAGTATTTATTACCTTTTCTTTTGATAATCTTTTCAATGAGGTAAATATCCGGAAATTTAGTTTTTTGTAATTCATACTCATAAAAAGTTCCTAATATTTTTTGCTGATGCTTATCTTGCAAATAATAAGTTGGCGGATTAGTATCATTTACCTTTACTACTGTGAATATTTCCGTTGACCAGTTGGGAGTGTAACCTTTGTAAAAATCTCCTTTATATTTACTTATACGTACATTATCATCTAATTGAAACTTAGGTTTTAAGTGAGTTCGATATCTATAAGCCTTGCTAACATTACACATTACAACCGTTTCATTTGTCTTATTAACATCATTGGGCTTAAATTTTGTTATACGGTGAATAGTGCTGTTATAGTTATCTACAACAGTATTTAATAATTTACCCATCCATCGATAGCAACCGTATAAACTGAAAAGTTTAAACATGTGCGACTTTAACGTGCGTATTACTCTCTCTACAATAGAAGCTTTTTTCACGGAGTAAGTAGAATAATGCTTCACATTATATTGTTTTAAAAGTTGGCTAAAAATATCATTATAAAACTCTTTGCCAAAATCTGTTTGTAAATGTTTAGGTTTTCTAGATGATTTTATAAATATCTGGTGCATTGCGTCGGTAACACATTTTTTATCTTTTAATTTTATGGGACCAACCCATACATACTTTGACAAAGTATCTATCACAACTAATATGTACTTGTATCCCTTATTAAACTGTGAATATTTTTGTAAATCTATGAGGTCGGCTTGCCATAAGTCATCAATTCCTTTTATAACTGTGCATCGACGCGGGAAATTTCTTCTGGCTGCTTTGTGGAGTTCGTCAATTATGTTCTTTTTGCTCATTTTTGTTTATTTGCACTTGGATTAGATTGTCTATTTCCGACTTTGAATAAAATGATTTATTCAAATGTTCCGATGTACGGGTTTCCAAGTTTTTCAAATAAGATTTAACTTCAAGCTTCACTTCTTTAATTTCATTCCTCAATTCTTGAACCGTTTTGTCCAAATAAGCTTTGCTTACTGCTTCATCGTCGTCGGTTGGATATGATAACCCTTTTAATTTAGAAGATTTTAAATCGTAATGTCCTGTATTAGATTTCACCAATGTATCGTTGAAGTTTTCAATGTATTCTGTTAATCGTAAACGCTTATGGACATGATGACCAAACTTGTCTATGTTCATGGCTGTCTTGATGGGTTGACTGCTTTAAGAATACTGCTCAATTCCCCTGATTTGTTCTTTATAAGTTCTACATTTATGATACCAGCTTCATGCAGTTCCGAAATTATTGAAATTATTTCGCTATTAACGCCAGTGTTACCTGCTGCCCAAGATGCAAGTAGTAACTTTAAACGTTCCACTAACTCGTTTGGATCATCCCAGTAAACTAAATCAGTGTCTTTCTTTACTGTCTTCAAAAGTGAAATACCTTTTCCTTGAGAAATACTCTCTAAACTTGTAGTTGGAATTCGAGAGAATTTAAATAATGGTTTAATTACATTCATATATTTAAACCCTTTGTTGCTATTTATAGGTTTAAATGGATTACAATTACGTCGGTGTGCATTAGTTTCTATTAAAAGTATTTTATAATTTTGTAAATCATCGTCTGTGACGACATCTAAATTCGGTTTCTTTTTGTACAAGAGTTCTTGTAAACCATCAGTTTTTTTAAAACTTAGTGTTCCTATTTTAAGGATGCAACCATCATCAAACAAGCGTGTTTTTCCTATTAATAATTTACCGCGTTCATTTCTGACACCAAAAGGTACATTTTTCATCATTTCAGATGAAGTTGACCAAGACATGGATTGGTTTTTGAGACTAGGCGATGAATGTAGAGATTTAAAGGAGTCTTCGCTTACGTTGTGGCTTTTAGATGATAATAAAACGAGAGTCTTATTGTAATCCTTGTATTGCTCATGATTTTCATCTTCCTCTTCCTCTCCCTCTTCTTCAGTAACAGATTCATTATAATCTTCATCAGAGGCAAATGACTGGTTGTCATACTCGGAGGATTGGTAATTATCTTTTTTAATTTTTTTCATCACGCTTTCAGAGTGTTCTTTTTCCTTAAGAGGAGTGTATTTTTTTTTATTTGCCAGCAGTGTAAGGGGATCAACAATGGGTTTAAATATTGTCTCTAATGTTTTGTTGTTTGTACTTTCAGCATCTTTTATCAATTCAACTTTTCTTTTAACAGCTGCTGCTGATTTTACAATTTGTTCCTTGATATCTTTCTCCATTTCAAAGTATTCCATTCAGTTCCAAATCAGGAATGAAAGTGGATGATAAATAATATAACCGTCGTTTATGTATGGTCATCTACCAATATGAATGTGTCGAATGCCACTCGGTAACATCCGTTGTTTTTGTCACAATCTTTATTGATAACCAGATAGCTAAATGGTTTATTCCAAACAGAAGAACACATTTCACGAAATTGGGCCCAAGACATGTCAGACCCAACATGCTCTTCATAAACGTGCTTCAAGTTAATGTCATCTTGCTAATAAGAATGATGAGATTTGAATTATCTCTAATAAGCTGTTTAGGTATTTTCGTGTAAGTTTGATTGATGTAAAAACAATCTATATTTTTATGACGTCCCATGGCGAAATAATCTCTAATGTTGTTTTGATTCTCACAAGCAACGTCGTCAAATATTATAATAGAATCAGTTAACGCATCATGTGGACTCAAAATATCGCCGTTATGATTGTATTTACTAAATGATGTTCCAGGAACCATATCCAAAACTTTTTCGAGATACAAATATTTAGGTTGATACAGAGATTTTGAATACACATAGAGGTTTCGAAATCTTGGTCCATTTTTATGCAATAATAAACTTATTACTAAATTGGTCTTTCCACAATTTGACGGACCACAAACAATACAACGTATTGTATTCGGTAGCAAATTTCCATGTCGCTTTGACTCGTTAGATGAAACAGGACAGATGCATTCTAATTTAAGTGTTTCTTTTTGTTTGATAAACTTCATTATTTTGTTTATAACGTGACCGTAGTGTTGCGTTAGTCACATATTAATGAGCTAAAGCTTCAACGTCACCGTATTTTAAATCAACACAGAGGAAATAACTTTTCAACGAACGCAACACATATCCACAGTAAAACGCTGGAATTATTGGGCCTTCGAGCTTACGAGTGAGGTCGCGTCTGTGAGCTAGAGTGCATAGTTAATGAGCTATTGCGAAAGAAACATGATTACTATTATACCGGAGTCCCGTGCCCCAGCAGTGGGTACTTAAATGGGCTGATAATGATGATGATGAACTATTAGGAAGGAGGTTGTATTTGGGAATACGAATTAACTTTTATCACTATACGACAAAAAAAGGGAATTAGAATCGCCAATCGCCGCGCGATTAGAGATTCTAATTCCCTTTTTTTGTGGTATAGTGATAAAAGTGAATTCGAATTCCCAAATACTACCTACTGTGAATGCAATATTTTAGGCATGCAGTTGTATCAAGTCTGCTCACTCCACGTGACCACAGTTTTATAAATAGTAATGGTTTAGGTAGTTATGTGTAAGTTATAAGGTCTGCTCACTCCACGTGACGACAGAGTAATTATTTATTTTTGTATTAGGTCTGCTCACTCCACGTGAAAACAGTAGTAGGATAGTAGGAACGTGTATGCTGAATGGATAGGATCGGGGTGGTGAGAGGTCGATGTCGTCTTTTTTTTCGCTTGTGGCAACACTACCGCTAACAGCTGATTTCGATTGCTCCGACAAAATATTTTATAAATATTTTGTCGGAGCAATCGAAATCAGCTGTTAGCGTCCATATATTGTCCTGATTTTGTCACTAAATTATAACATTAGTAATATAAGGTGTTTTTAGAATTAAATTAGTGCATAACACAGTGATTTAAAAGTGATTTTGTGCGTGATACGGCAGCCGGCAACGATCGATGACCTTGCGTTTTTGACATTTGAAGTTAGGTACTAAATTATCTTGTGAATCATTATTATCTTTTTATTACTATCATTATCGTCTTTTGTTATTTATTTACGATTTAGTAATTACAAATAGATCGAAGTACTCATATTACAGTGACTTACTCACTCGCGCGAAGAGGTTAGCCTTGAATTGACTTAACCTCTTAAGGTGTTCAAGCAACTATCTGATTTGTTTATTTTCTTAATAATTACGTGGATATGAACAGAATGACCACACGTAGTATGGCTTGTGCTCGCCAGGAAGAGAGTAAACTCGAAATAGTTTCGAAACAACTCGACCAGGCTTTGAAGCAATTGCAGGCTGTCAGAAAGTTAAATGATAGGGAAATAGATGATAATGAGGCGGAACTATTGAAGGCATTTGAAAATAATAATAAGATAAAGAAAGAAATGGCTGAGTTACACACTGAGAATATTTTGTTAGTTGACGAGCGAGACCGGTTGTTATCTATCATCAACCAGTTCAAGGAGTGCAGCGAGGAGTACACCCAGGGCCTCAATCGAATGTCGGTCCTGGAGCATGAGCTGCAGGAGGCTGATCACACCATAAGCCACCTCCAGTCAGAAAAACAGGACTTTGCCGCTTCCCAAACCCAATGCCTCTTTGAAGAGTTAGTAGGTAGTGTGCCCAGCCAAATAACTGCTTCAAATAGCCAAGAACCCTTCACCATTGATCTTACTTGTGATGATACCTTAAAATCAACTAATAAGGGAAGATTGGCTATGTGCAGCAGAAACAAAATTAAAAAATATGTTAAAATAAATAAATACATTCAAAAAACCCAGAAATTAGTTAAGAAAAATAAATGTTTATGTAATAAGCTTAAATGTCTTAAACAAAGAAGGCAATTAGGTGATGAATTGGACCTGTATTCTTTATTAATAGAAAATAACATAATCAATCATGAAAATGACATGAAACAATTTAAATCCGAAATTTTAAAACTTGAGGAGTCATTAGTAGACATGACTCGTAGGTACAATTCAACCAGAAATGAGTATGGAGAACTGATGCTTGCAATGCAGGAATTATTAAATCCTTCTGAGAAAGACAGTATTATATCAAACAATACCCCATCCAATCTTCAGTCATCCACCACCCATAGCAGCCCTCCACCAGCTAATTGTAATACCAATAGTTCTGCAACATCAAATTTGAATGATAAACATATTGCAAACAAAAAAATTGTTATGTTTAGTGACGAGTTAGGTAAAGATATGGGACACCTTTTATTTTCTTCCGAACAGTCAATTATCAATCATTGTGTACCGGGTGCATCTTTTTCTGACATAATGAATAAAATTATACAAACAACTTTCCATAAGAATACGTCAATAGTAATTATGGTAGGGAATAGGGGAAATGTAAATAAAAACATTTTGTCTAAGTACCTACACTCTCTTAGTTTATTAGATGTAAATGAAATTGTATTATTTACACTTCCCTATAATAACAGCTTGCCACAGGTAGAAAATACTTATAGATATAATTTAAATATGACATTGAATACTTTGACATATAATGTAAAGAAATGCATGTTCTTGACATAAATAATTATATAAAGTCATACTTTCATTTGACAAAGGATAAATATTATCTTAATAAATACTGTAAACGACTAATAGCAATGTCGCTATCTTATTATTTAGATTGCTCAGCCAAAAACTTGGCTACCATATCTGCTCCTATTGAGCAGAAAAAATATGACATGTGTAATCAGACGTTGGAATTAGTTCCAATGAATTCAAATGTAATTTAGAGACAATAGAGAACACCTCTTGCATACTAGATTTAATGACAAAGGGGAAGTCTGGGCATTTGAATATTGTTCACCAAAATATACAGGGCTTCTCCGGTAAAGATTTAGAATTGAAACTTTTTTTAAATAAAATGAATATATATGTCCTCTGTGTAACTGAACACTGGTTGAGGCAACATGAACTTATTATTAATATTGATAATTATAAAGTCATAAGTGCGTTCACAAGAAAGTCGGCCATTAGGGGTGGGTAACTTATATTATTATATAATTCATTAAAAGCAAAGGAGCGCAAAGACATAGTCGCACTTTCAACTGAACGAACTATGGAACTATCTTGTGTAGAGATTGAACGGTTTATCATTAATATTTCTGTAATTATTCTGAAT
>CM032493.1:11932487-11974583 GCA_019059595.1 Marasmia exigua | reverse complement strand
ACTGACCGGATGGCGTAATTGGTAGTGACACCCTGCCTTTTTACGCCAAAGTCGTGGGTTCGATCCCCACCTGTACCAACCTTCGTGTGATGAACTTGTGTTTGTTCAGTGTTCTGGTGTAGATATATGTATTTGATATATACTTTGTGTTCCTCTTTTGTTCTGATATCTGCAATACAAGTGCTTAAGCTACTTTAGTAACGGAATCAGGTCACGTATTAGATGTTTATGGAGATTCTATTATGATTAAAAAATATATCCTACTATAAATACTAAATATTATAACGACATAAAAGTTGAACTGAAAAATGACTCGAGATGAATCGAGTAACCAACCCAAATCCCATCACTATTTTTGAAGAATTCAATACGATGATTGCAGGTCGAAATTGTTGTCGTCACGATTGGCTTAAGTGATACGAAGAGCTATTATTTCTTCTGGCAATGAATTGTGTTTACGAACGGTTATGAGTAGTGAATCACTCGACTGTATCGTGTTGTTCTCTTACTGAGAATTGCGCTTATATAGTTACCTAAGAATACTTGCAATGATGTCACGATGTTTTTAAAATCGAATTGATGAAGGTTTCTCTCACCGCAGAATAAACAAAAGTGTATTCATATTGATGGCACCTTTTTAACATATAGGGCTTTGTTGAACGTTTCGCCGTTTGAAACAAGAACTTTTCATAAATCGAAAATATTTGTTTTGTTTTTATAACACAACAAAGGTTTAACAATCATTTATGAAGACCCTTAGATATTACATTTAAAAATTTTGAAATAAACTATTGACTATATTACATTTGACCACCAGTTAAGATGAGACTGCTAAATCAATAGTTGATATTTTATAGCAATCTTTTACAATTTATTCTTAAGTAAATAACACACTTAAAAATTTCATCTCGTGTTCAGGCGGGACTCGAACCCATACCTTCCACAATCCGGGTGAATGTACTACCATGTTTGCCGTGTGGTCCTCGGCAGAGTAGAATAGGCCACCCTTACTCTTACCGAGGTGTCGTATAAGGCGACTAAGGTAAAGCTGCTAACATGATCATCAGCACCCAGAGAAGGAAAACTCTGCAATTATATCAAAACTCTCGCCAACCCGTCTGCCAAGCGTGGTGAATATGGCAATTACCCCTTATGTGATTGAGGGAGGCCCGTGCCCCATCAGTGGGGACTTAAATGGGCTGATGATGATGATGATGATGATGATTGACTATTATATAACACTATTATATAATATTACCTCCCGTTATAGGTTCGAATCCATGCATGCACCTCTGGGCGCAATAAGATCAGTCTTATCTACCGAGCTACTATCGCACCAAAACTTGTTTTTACAAACATCCAAAAATACAAGGCAAAGAGGCAGATTCTCAAAAAGTCCATGACTATATTTTATGTTGCCATTATTTTAGGAAATGAAAACGGTTATTAAAATCCAAATTAGATATGTCTTTACGTCAAAGAATCTTTTCGCCGGTATTTCCTTCGTTTGCCAGTCGCTGGCCAAAGGGCCTACAATACAACGTAATTCACGATCGAATCTTTATCCGCGTCCCTTTCTTGCGAGAAAATACAGCGCGCTGTGCGGCTCATTTTTTCGATTGCGGCCTGTTGATGGCAACACAAAGTATTTGAATACAATTTTGACAGTAACTTTACGGCAACTTTTTGCTTTCTCTTCCGTTTTCGCCGTCTGGGCCGTCAGACCATATTTTTGGGCTCTTGTAATGTACCAATACATAATAAACTACATTCAATTTAAGAAGGCCTTTTCTTTAACCCCGAACATGGACTATATCCTCGTTCATTTAGGGACGGTTTAATTGTAAGCCTCCAGCTCGTTCTCACTGCATTGCTACTAGCAGACTCATCATCTAAAGACGCTGACGCAATACTCGACCTTCTGATGTAAATAAATGTCCATACGTCTATCCGACACCTTAACTCAAACACATCGTCCAGACTTAAATAATTTTGATGGCCGAACAAATTGCTTCCTATCAATTAATAACTGCACTCTACCTGCCACTTAACAGCAACCAGCCCTAAATCAGTGCGTAATGTACGGGACCATCCGCTATTGACGCACTTAAACATCGTTAAGGCGACGGGTAATGCACAGTAGCGGCGCAAATCGATTTTAATTTTTACGTACGTATTATAAGTATATATTTACAAAATAAATGTAAATATATTTCACAACATCACATACATTGATCTGACTCCGAGATAGGTAGTTCAAGCACCTGTGTTACGGATATCAGAATCAACAATGGGATTACAAATATATACATATAATACTTTTCTTTTGTAAATACATACTTATAATACATAGAGAACACCCAGACCAATACAAACAGACATGTTTATGCACACAAATGTTTGTACTGTGCAGGGATCGAACCCGCAACCCTTGGATCAAAGGCAGCGTTCACTACCACTGTTCCAAACGGGTCGTCCTAAAATAAAAGTATTATATGTATTTCATATATTTGTAATCCCACTGTTGACACAACTACCTATCTCGGAGTCAGATCAATGTATGTGATGTTGTGAAATATTTATTTGTTATTTATCTATCTATCTGTCTTCTTCGCACTTTGTGTGCGGTTCGGGCTTTGGGGTAAACCCTTTACCCGGGCGTCATTTCATGCCTGTTTCGGCATGGTGCCCGTTCCTTCTGGATGGTAGGCCTTCCGACATGGCGCAGCTGGGGCGGTCTTCGACCTTTAGTGAGGCCTGCCTACGGCTCTTATGGCAGTCTCAGTGATATCTTTCGAAAGCAGCAGTTTGTATGAAAACTATAGAACGCCTCTATCGTGCGTAAGCATCTACCTTCTCTCTACTCTTTTACTTGAAATTAAAAGGTGACAAAGTACGAATTCCAAGAATATTCGTGCTTGCCCATTGACACAGCAATTGGCGAAATGACGCAAGGGTTTATAATTACACATTTTTTAGTATTTATAAAAATGCTTTTTGAAATTTAGAACTATAAATGTTTGTAATTCAATATTTCAGTATAAAAATTATACGGAACAATTTTCTGCGAAAAAAAACCGCCTTCAAATACACGAACTAAAAAGTGTAAAATAATATTTTTTTCACTTTATATACTTCAAATAACATTTTATAACAGTACACTCGAAAAAAGGTTTTACCGAAGTCGGCGTCCAATACTAACTTGTAATTTAATACAACAATCAATTATTCAACACAGATTAGGCGCCGACTTCGGTAAAACCTTTTCTCGAGTGTACTGTTACAAAATGTTATTTGAAGTATATAAAGTGATATAAATATTATTTTACGCTTTTTAGTTCGTGGTATTTGAAGGAGGTTTTTTCGCAGAAAATTTTTTTTCAAGCTTTTTAGTGTCTTAGTAGTGATTTTTTAGCAAAAAAATGAGACACTAAAAATACCTTTTTAAAATTTGAGGGTTCTCATTCTTTAAGAAGACTTATACACGAGCTGTATTTAGAGTTTTTGGTTTCTAGACAATATATTTAAATATATTGTGTATTTTTTTCAAAACCGAAAGTGAGTTCATCATCATCATCATCAGCCTATCGCAGTCCACTGCTGAACGTAGACCTCTCCAATTGTTCGCCACTGTGATCTATCCATGGCTTCTCGCATCCAGCTCTTGCCAGCCATCCTGCGCAGATCGTCCCCCCACCTAGCCAGAGGGCGCCCCATCGGACTCGTTTACCCCATCGGTTGTCGGTTCTGCGGCTAATATGGCCAGCCCACTGCCACTTAAGCTTGCTAATCCGGCGAGCAATGTCGATGACTTTGTTTCTCCGCCGGATCACCTCATTTCGGATTCGATCTCGATAGTGAGTTGTAAATACCTAAAATAAAGATCTTGCAAAACGTTCTCTCCGCTTCACCGTAGAGCATGCCCTTAACACCGCGTCCACTGTTAATCCATATAAATTTGAAGCTAAAAATAAGTGACACCCCTAACGTTGATACCACAGCTGCTTCTACCAATAGCTTATTGCTTGGACGTTCCTCGCTCAAATTGCGATCCGCAAACTTACTAATGTACTTGCGTGTTCAACTAGTTGAACTACCGTCTTTAAGGCGGCAGGATAGGGCTCAAAGTTGGGCGAATGAGCTCGTTGTTGCAGTTTTGGGATTTGTCGTCAGTTCGTTCGATTAAAATGGAAGAGCAATGCAAGATTAGAATAGCGATGTGATGCGATGTTTCGGTCAGTGTTGTGTTGTGGTGGCCCAGAGTCTCTACCGTGGGAGAGTCACGCTTCGGCACAAATATCACGGCCTCACAAAAAACCGGTTAAGCTGCTGTGTTTCGATGCGTGAATGAGGGTACCGTAGGTGCAATCCGGGGGAAAGGATTAAAGGTTGGCAGCGCACTTGTGACTCCACTAGTATTGCGGGTGTCCATGGGCGGCGGAATTCGCTTTCCATCAGGTTATCCGTCTGCTCTTCTGCCACCTATCACATAAAAAAAAAGATATAATACACATGTACAGTCAGCGTCAGATCAAGTTACCCCCCTGCAGTGGAAAAATAGCCCCCAGACATAAGGACGGTCAAAAGACCAACAAAAGTAAATTGACGTGACGCCGTCTGTACTCAATACTCAATATTTTATAGCCAAAAAAGTGTAAAGGTGTAAAGGTGTCCATGGGCAGCGGAAATCGCTTGCCATCAGTTGATCCGTCTGCTCGTCTGCCACCTATCACATATATAAAAAGAACAATGTTAATAAAAAAATTTGAAGCGTAAAGAACTTCACCGGAGGAATTCATAATACAACAAATAAACTTACTATGAATCTGAAGAGTATTTGGTAAACCGAACCTTTTTTTTTTTTTTTTGGTTTCCCGGGAGAAATGCATTACGCAGACCCTGTCGCCGGGGGGACGACAGGGTACTGTGGGACTCTCCCTCCGGGCCGCTTCTTCTAACAAGAAGCGGCCTGAGGGCATACCCACTAAAACTCCCGGGGCTCAACCACCCGTGGGTATAGAATAGGGTCACGGGAACTGCGCTAGGCTATTCCCCGCAACCCCACTCCCCCACAGGCCCCTACACGGGGTGTGCGGCCACGCCCCTCCTCAGACTAGGAGGAGGGGGGTTGGGGACAGCCGTAAGAGCTGAGCCGTCCCCAACGAGCGGTGGAGGTGCCAATGGCAGTGCCGGCACAGGGACCCCCGTCCCTGTTGCCGGCTGGCCACCTCCACGGAGAGGACGAAGAGTTCTCCGCCGAACTCGTCCTCTCCTTGCTCGAAGCGGGCCTGCGAGGGGGTTAATCTCGCGCTCCCGCTCCGCCGCCTCCTTCTGCGCCACCACTTCCTCACAGAAGTGGGCGAAGGCCGACCACGCCCCCTCATTATCCAGCATATGGTAAACCGAACCTCTGAGAAATTAGGCAACAGTTTCTACCAAAGGGTATCCAAAAAATAAGCACGACACTACCTTATCAGCATTTTCGGAATGCAAGACTACGGCCGGCGATTGACAAATCGCTCACTCCGCTCCGCTTGCTCGGCGACGACTTTATTTTTGGTCAGGAGTAGTGATGTCTCTGTAGTTCACTTTTAGTCAAGCAACTCGATTGACTTGTGTGTTCAGAGCTACAGACCCCAGTATCTACGGCGTAGTTTTTTTTTCCTGAGAAGTCAGGGGTGCTACTGCAGCATAACTATAGTCATGTACTTTAACTAAGATTAAAAAAAAAGGATTTCTTTGAACATGTCATAAAAGTAACATGCACTGACAAAAAATACACGATTTCAATTAGGTATTATGCAGTTAGCATATTTAAATAGACGACTGCCTCGGTGGCGCAGGGGTTAGTGGGTCGCACTTTAAAACGAGGGCGCTGCGAAAGAGGTCCCATAAGTTGGCGAGCTTGTACCCCCGTGCCTCGGAAAGCATGATAAGAATTGTTATAAATTATTATAATTATTTTGAAAAAAAAACTCGCTTTCCGTTTCCCCTCTTGACTTTTGGTCCCGACATGTAGTTTTTTTTTTATTATGAGAAAGGGAGGCAAACGAGCAAGCGAGACACCTGACGGTAAAAGCTCACCGCCGCCCATGGACATCAGCCGTACCAGAGGGAGTGCAGATGCGTTGACGGCCTTTTAGGAAGGTATAGGCTCGTTTCTTGAAGCTCGCAATGTCGTACCGGTTCGGTAATACCGCTGCGGGAAGTTGATTCCACAATGAGGAGGTGCGTGGCAAAAAATGACGTGTGCAGCGCACGGTGGTGGACTTTCACCCATCCAGATGGTACGAGTTAAGATAAGACTGTTTTTTTTTTTCGTCTGATTAATATTTTTGAAACAATTGTGTACAGTTCTAATTTTAGAATCAAGTCGTGTAAAAATCAAGGCTCATCATCATCATCATCTTCAGCCATTTGTTGTCCATTCTTGGACTATAGATAGATAGATAGATACACTTTATTGCACAAAATCTATAGATCTTAGCCTAAGTTATTATACTAAAACAATGTAGGCGGTCTTATCGCTAATAGCGATCTCTTCCAGACAACCTCAGGGTAGAGGAAAAGTATAGCGAATTAAGAAAAGGGGTAAGGCAGTGCAAGTCAGAAAAAGAGAAAAAAAGACATTGTTTAAATACAAGTATGGTATATACATACATACATTATATTAAATTTGACTGACCGGATGGCGTAATTGGTAGTGACCCTGCCTTTTACGCCAAAGGTCGTGGGTTCGATCCCCACCCTGGACAAACATTCGTGTGATGAACTTGTGTTTGTTCAGTGTCTGGGTGTAATATATGTATTTAAGTATATATTTGTGTTCCTCTGTTGTCTGATATCTGCAATACAAGTGCTTAAGCTACTTAGTACGGAATCAGGTCAACGTATGAGATGTTATGAGAATTATTATTATTATTAAATAAATATATACTAGCTATAAATACTAAATATTATAAACGAATAAAAGTTGAACTGAAAAATGACTCGAATGAATCGAGTAACCAACCCAAATCCCATCACTATTTTTGAAGAATTCTAATACGATGTTGCAGGTCGAATTGTTTGTCGTCAACGATTGGCTTAAAGTGATACGAAGAGCTATTAATTTCTGCAATGAATTGTGTTTACGAACGTTATGAGTAGTGAATCACTCGACTGTATCGTGTTTCTCTTACTGAGAATTGCGCTTATTATAGGTAATAAGAATACTTGCAGGATTCACGATGTTTTAAATCGAGATTGAGTGAAGGTTGCTCTCACTTGAATTGAGTGTCGATAGGTATGTTATAAGGTAGGTAGGTTATAAGGTAGACTGCCTCGGTGGCGCAGTGGTTAGTGGGTCGCACTGTAAAGCGACGGCTGTGCAAGAGGTCCCGGGTTCGATCCCCGGGTCGGGTCAAAAATTTGTACCTAAGTTTTCGGTAAGAAATTCTTAGTGGCAGCCCGGAATCTGGAAGTTGGCGGTCTTGTACCCCCGTGCCTCGAAAAGCACGTTAAGCCGTTGGTCCTGCGCCCAATCCCTCTCTGGTCGTGTCACAGTAGTGTCCCATCGGAATATGAGGGTAAGGGAATAGAGAGTGCACTTGTGTTTGCGCACACACTTGAGCACTATAATATATCCTGCGTACGTGGCTGATCGTTGAGATTGGCCGCCGTAGCCGTAATCGGTTGGAGGATATTAATTAAGGTAGGTAGTACAGTAAGCACCAGAAGTGGCTGCACATATTCCGTAGTTTGTAATTCTTATTCCGAAGAGGATAAGAGTTACTAGCTGCGAAAAGTGTGCATCAACTTTTGCTTTTCACTGTATCTACCATGTAGGTATAGTAATGTAGTCAGCGCCAAAATGATCTTAATGTTCAAACTTTTTATTTATCACATAGGTGGCAGACGAGCAGACGGTTCACCTGATGTCATGGATGTGTGGATAGGTATGTTAATAAATTTAAATTGACACAAATGTTGGGTCCGTATTGTACGCGAAAAATTGATTCACGCCAAAAGTGGTTGCTTTTGGCGTGAATCAATTTTTCGCGTACGCGTTAGGCCTAACATTTGTGCATAGTTATTTAATAAATAGTAAAAGTGTTTGCCGAGAAGTTGTAACCCCAAATTGTTCAAAATAGATCCGGTTTAGTAGCGAAAAATTAAAATCGATTAGCGTCGCTAGTGTGCCCTACCCGTCACCTTAAGAAAATGTCAACTTCTCAAACAAATTCGGTCACGTAAATTGGTCATTTTGAATGGGAAGTCGAAATTTTTTTCGACTAATTTCGAAAAGTCGTAGAACAAATGTTGTTCAGAATGGTTGGTAGAACACGTGGTTAAAGGGATGTAAATGTCCACAGATACAGCATATATAAACGCACTCTTGAAATAAGGTGTCACTGAAGTCGGCGCCGAATCCCTTGTTGAATAATTATTCATTAATTATTATTCAATTGAATAGATTTCGTTTTCTCGATTGTACTGTTATATAATGTTATCTGAAGTGTATGAAGTGTCAAAAATATTATTCTACACTTTTTTTTTAATTCTAGTCAAACTCCACGGACACTGGTTCCGTGCCTTTTTTGTGCTCGTTTTTTAAGTGTTACAAAATAATTATGGAATTTGCTTCGCGATAGAATTAAACTAACTTAAATTACGATAACAATCTTAAGTTTAGGCAGTCATGCATGGTTAATGTTAGTAAGATGTATAAAATGTACTGTCATCATTTTTTTTTTTGGGGTAGGGGGTTTGGTGATGTTATGTAGTTAAGGACCTCAGAGGGGGGGTTTTGGGGTATGTAAATAATTATTATTCTACACTTTTCAGTTCGTGGTCTTTGAAGGCGGTTAGTTTTCCGTAGACGTTTTTTATTAGTGGTAATCCCGCAAAAAATAATTTTTAGATAGATACACATTTTAATTTTTAAATAATTGCTTTTTGCCTATTATGTCTTCTTTCTATTGTGTCTGCCTTATTTAGATATCAGAACAATACGTGGTTAGATACTATCGACAGTCGATGATCGATACTATCGACATTTCTGTACCTAAACCATTACCTATATGATAGTGAAATCTTTTATCTACACTCATATCATAATCTTCAAATTAAGAACTCAAAATTAACACGTTTTGAAAAGCTTTATAGGTACATACTAAAGCCAGTTCGACCAAAACCGGCGTGAAGCAGCACTGTGCTGTGTTTCGCTCCGTGAGTGAGGGTACCGGAGGCCCGATCCGGGGGAAAGGGGGTTTAAAGATTCGCAGCGCACTTGTAACTCCTGTTGCGAGTGTCAATGGGCGGCGGCAATCGCTTACCATACGGTGATCCGTCTGCTCTTCTCCTACCTATCACATAAAAAAAAACTTTGTCCTAGAATCATCTATGGTATAGCGCTATGAATCGTATACTAGAATGACAGCGTTATCGACCAAGTATTATAAATTTAGGTAACTAGCAACCTGTAAAATACTATGCATATGCAGGTAAGTATTATATTATTATTTACATATCCTTTTGAATTGGTCTATCTATAAAAAAAAACACAACAAAATGCGTTTGATAGTTTTAAAGATTTAAGCGTACATAAGGACATAAAGACAGACAGCGAAAGTATTTTATACTTTGTAGTGAAATTAACATTGAATTTTATTTTTCACATTATGTAAAAGTTTTTTTTTCTGAATTGCCGATAAAGTAACTGTATAATTCCTTTAATTTTTTTACTTTCAAGATTTAAGTGAAAACGAAGGTAAGAGATAAAGTAGTGTATAACATTGCACATAACATGTTCTTAAAACACGTGCAAATGATATTAAAAACTAATCACTATAATTTTTGTAGTCATATTGATAAAAATAATAATTTCGAAGGAATATCAATATTTATATATCCGTTTCAGATCATTGATTCCATTTCAAAACACCTATTCCGATCACTGCTATAACATTACTCGTAATAAAGATACCAAAGACTATATTCCGTAAATGATATAGCTGGATTGGAATGACAGCTGTCACTTGACCTTTATTTCAATAGACGTAAGGTTTATCAATTTTAACCGAGTTTGAAGCAGATGTTCCTTGATGTTAGGTGCTGATGCTTGGCGGGACACGAAGAAAAGACGGCAACGATGTTGGGAACTGTGTTTATTACATTTATAAAGTAAACAAGTTGTACGGTCAGTCAAGCAAGATTTACTTGGCCAACGTCGGAAGAACTGGCAGCTAAGTAACGTTACTTGAATTGTCTAGACCTAGAGCTTCCTAGGAACGGAGAGTGCAAAATCAGAAAGTAATAGACCGCGCTAGAGCTAGTGTGTGTAACTCAAAATTGAATTTAGGAATGTGAAAAGTATAATCGATTTTTACATTAATAGATTATTTTTCGATTATTATTTTAAAATAATCGATTTGTTTTTATAATTTTTTATTAATAATAATAACTAAATAACTAACTAATGACTCATTACCCCCACCACATCACAATCAGATCCGTAGTGTAGGAACTGTACTTGGCCTAGGCCCGTCAAATAGCTGTGATGCTCAGTATATAAAGAACATAATAATAATAATAATTCTCACAACATCTCATACGTTGACCTGATTCCGTACTAAGTAGCTTAAGCACTTGTGTTACAGATATCAGACAACAGAGGAACACAAATGTATACTTAAATACATATATTACACCCAGACACCGAACAAATACAAGTGTTCATCGCACGAATGTTTGTCCAGGGTGGGGATCGAACCCACGACCTTTGGCGTAAGAGACAGGGTCACTACCAATTGCGCCATCCGGTCAGTCAAATTAATCGATTCGTGTACCAAAAATAATCGATTTTTTAATAATATATTTTTTAAGTCGATTGTTTTCTGATAAAAATGTTTATTGGATAAAGTAATCTATAAGTAGATATTTCGGGATCAAAATATTTTTTTATTAAACATTTCGTGGAGAAACTAATTTAAGACTTGGCAACACAATATTGCTGTGACGTATGTTGTATCGGTAAAGCAGTTCAACAGTATGACATGGTGACATTTGATGCTACTGGAGGAAGGCGCCACTCCCATACAAAGACTGCCAAAAATGATATCTTTAGTATGGCTGCGTCATTGGTTCCAATTTGTATCACAACAATGAGATCCTTGTCAGATCGTATCAGATTTTTATACTGATCAAAGAAATATATAATCGATTATTTAAGTATAAAGTCACATCCCTAATTGAATTCCCTCACGAAATTTTACTGGAACTCTTATACTAACGGAAATCCGAAACGCTGGTGCGGATTAATATACTCCCAACGCCATATTTTAGTGGTCTGTAGTAAGCTGTGACTGGAGTCACACAGGGTTCGGTATCGGCCCGACGTTGTATAAGTTAATTAGTAAAAATTGAATTGAGGAAGTTGTGGGTTCTAGTCCCGCCTGAACACGAGCTGTGTGTTTTATTGTTATGTTTTAAGTGTGTTATTTACTTAAGAATAAATTGCAAAAGATTGCTATAAAAATATCAACTAATTAGTAAAAATGTTTGTTACAAGTTTCATTTCACAGATTTTTATTACTATAGACCTAAAGACCATTTTTCTTTAGCACCAATGGCTGTCATTATACGCACTTACGCACTATAGCTGAAAGCAAATAATACAGCAGCATCGGGATACTTAAAGCGCTTTAAGGGACCGCGGCTGTTACCGCCCGGTAGTAAATCACACTCAATTAGGCGGCTAAGGCTCCCGTTTGGGCCGCCTTAAGTACTACTCAATGAAGTTATCCCTTTGTTTATATAATGTCTTATTAGATATTAGAGCTATGGTAGCTCAGTGGATAAGAACGTTAGTCTTTACGGGAGGTCATAGGGTCGAATTCAAGAATACGTCTCTTTAATTTTTATTTGTTGTAAAGCAGACTCACCAAATTCTTGGATCATGGTTAAATGACGATACATGATTTAAATCATCATCAGCAACCCACACTCGTCCACTGCTGGACATAGGTCTCCCCTAATGCACGCCACTGCTTCCGATTTTCGGCCACTCTCATCCAGCCCACACCAGCCAGCCTTCGAATGTCATCATCCCATCTTGTCGCAGGGCGTCCTACACTACGCTTACCGAGTCGCGGTCTCCACTCAAGGACTTTACGGCTCCAACTATGATTGATACAATGATATAAATATATATTTAAATCATGTATCTATAGGATTTAAATATTATCGAGCGATGGTAGCTCAGTGGATACGAACGCGCCTTGCACGCAGGTGGTCGAGATTCGAATCCGAGCATGCACCAATGGTTTTTTCAAAACTATGTGCGTATTTCTACCATTACCATCTGCTCGGCGGTGAGGGAAAACATCATGAGGAAACCTGCACGTTTCGGAAAAAGTTTCTGAAACGTGTAACCATGATTAAGTTAGTCTGGTTCCCCTGTTAAAGGGTTGCGAAGGTCAGACGGCAGTCGCTTCATTGTAATTACCAGACTAAATGTTTCTATCTATCTATCTATTTATTTTTTCTCATCACAAAGGTCAATGACAATACATTACTTAAGGTTACATAATATTTGAGGTGTACCTTGTGAGAGACTGGTGTCCATTCTAGGGTAATCCCCGTGTTACGGATCGCCAGGCCCCCACCCTCAGACTTATTGTCTTAGTTGGAAAATAAAGGTTTGTATTTTAATGACTTATGGATAGTAGTCATTGTGGAAGGTGTGGGTTCGCGTCCCGCCTAAACACGAGATGAAATTTTCAAGTGTATTATTTACTATAGTGATGATGTTAATAATGTACCTAATTATTTTTGTACTCACCTTTGCAGCTCTTGTCTTCATCCGTAGAACTCCACCCGGAGTCCTTAGACTTCGGCACCGACAGGTTCAGCGGCTGCTCCTCCCCCCTAAACGCGTACACTTTCTCCCCCTCACTGTCACTAGTCCTCACCCCCCGCTGCAGGAGTTGCTCCTGCAGTTTATTCTTATGCGCACTTAAACTAAACTTTTTTTCCGTCACATCAGTCTGCACTTGTATACTCTTCTCGAAGCAAAACTTCTTCGACTCAAAATTCCTCTTTACATTTATCAGCTGACTCCTCCTTGGTTCATCTATCTTCCTCTGATTCAATCCAAGTATATATTCTATTGAATGCGGCCGTCGGTTTCTTTGGAGGCTTCCGTATACATGAGGATGCCATGAAGGCTCGAAACTTTCTTCTTTTCTCAATTCTTTAATTTCGTCTTTATTTTTCTGTACAGCTTGAGATTCTTTGTCATCATCAACGATGATGTTATCATCTGTTATAACCAATTCCTCTTCCTTATCTTCACCGTCAACGTTGATTTTTTCATCTGGACTCTTTTCATTGTTATAACAATCGATATAGCTTTCATTCTGAAAGCTGTTATCGATTAATCGATTATCAGCTTGTTCTATCAAATTTGGAGTAGCGTAACTCGAAACAACGGTTTGCATTTCTTCTTATTCTCGGTCCCTTGTCCACTCATGTGTGTGCGTTCATCGGTACTTATAAATAGTGTGACATGTTTGTTTTTATGATTGAATTAGCGTTTAATGGCCGCTGGGGATTGGTCCGTTTGATCTCTTTGAAGTGCGTTTCCTGCAACAGACGATTTCAGCGTTATTGAGTGTGTAGAGATGCAGGGTGTTTAAAATTAGAATTAGAATCGATATCGGTAGTTATCGTTCTTCCACCATCTACCTATTTAGTACTATACCAATATCTATATATTTATACTTTTAATTAATTTAAAATTATCAATTATAATGGAAAATAACTATCTATAAATGTAAAAAGGAGTTTATTATATAATAAACTGTACTGTCACTGAGTTTATTATACAATACTGTTAATACTCATCATAATAGAGAAAATGAATATTCATTTTGTCTATCATGATGAGTTTTAACAGTACAATTTTTATTCAATAATTGGGAATGATAGTCCAAACTGCTAGTCTGTCGCCTTATTGTAAATAAGTACATCGGAGTATCGATATCGACGAAACTAGTTTATGGGTAGCAGTGTTAAGCAGTAAGCGTTTTTTTATATCATAGGCGGGAGACGAGCAGACGGATCACCTGATGGTAAGGGATTGCCACCGCCCAAGGACAAGTGCGCTGCCAACCTTTAAACCCCTCCATCCTCCGGTTTTGGCCTCCTGTACCATCACTCACGCGATACACAGCACAGTGCTGCTTCACGCCAGTTTTCTGTCAGGCCGTTGTATAACTCCGGTTAAGCCGGTCTGTTCAAGCCGACGCGTGGCTCTCCCATGGCCACGGTTGTTTGCATTGATGTGTGGCTCTCCGTACATCGATAATAGGTATATTTTCCGATATTGTCTCCTCACTATAAACGAGTAGCTAAGCTACGGGTGGGAGCAGATGATTTCCTAGTTACGGAGTTAATGATGGCTGTAGGGCTTTGAGGGATGGTAAATGGGTTCTATAAATAATAAAGAAACAGTGATGCTAATTGTGTGGCCTCGTTTCTTTATTGCTGTGGCTTTTAGAATTACCAATAAAATCCTCATAGGTAACGTACAGTCACACATCACATCTATCGCACTTTCATTTAAATACTGACCAAACTTAAACTTGTTAATACTTTTTATTGTATTTTTTTTTAATTTATTCTTAAGTACACACAAAAATCAGTTCGCCTACACCCATGATACTGTACTTACAAAAATTTTGGCGTAACTGGCGAGTAACTGGCGAGTTTCTTGCCGGATCTTCTCGTCAGAATCAACTTTCCGATTCCGGTGGTAGAATCACATTATATTTATTCATTCTTAGTAATATTTTTTGTATAGACATATATGTTTAATTACATGTATAATATACATAGCTACAATTTATATTTTTCATGTATGACGATTTGTAAGAGCTGTATATAAGCCTATGCAAATAAAGTACTTTTGAATTTTGAATTTTAATTGGCAAGATACCTTCGGGTAAAGCCATAATACCTATTATAAAAAAAAATACAGATAGATATATAGATAGATAATACTTAATTGCACAAAAAAACGCAACTTAAAAAAATGAGGCATTACAGAAACTTAATTGTACAGTTTCGGCGGTCTTATCGCTAGAAGCGATTCCTACCAGACAACCTTCAGGCAAAGGACGTTTGATAGTAGAGGGGGGGTAGATTGTAATAACTTGATGTGTGTCTGTCTGTCATCGTCAGCCCATTTAAGTCCCCACTGCTGGGGCACGGGCCTCCCTCATCACATGAGGGGTAATTGCCATACTCACCACGCTTGGCAGACGGGTTGGCGAGGGTTTTGATATAAATGCAGAGTTTTCCTTCTCTGGGTGCTGATGATCATGCCAGCAGCTTTAACTTAGTCGCCTTTTACGACACCTCGGTAAGAGTGAGGGTGGCCTATTCTACTCCTATGGAAGCTCAGTAGATATCAACATACCCCTTCTAAACAGGAGGTCTTACTGCCACACTCAGAGTCGTTGATTAAGGTGACGGGTAGGGCACACTAGCCACCGGTTCTGTTTTAAACATATTTTAAATATATTCATTAAATAACCATGCACAAATGTTGGGTCGATTTTTGTACGCGAAAAATTGTTTCACGCCAAAAGGGCCCCGCTTTTGGCGTGAATCAATTTTTCGCGTACAAAAACGGACCCAACATTTGCGCATGGTTATTCAATAAATAGAATAAGTGTTTGCCGAGAGTTTGTAACCCCGAAATTGTTTAAAATAGATCCGGTTTAGTAGCTAACAATTAAAATCGATTGGCATCGCTAGTGTGCCCTACCTTAAAGTAAAATGTCAGCCTATAAACTGTCCCACTTCAGATTCTACAAACGATGAAGCAAGAAAAATATGTCCACAAGTTCCTAGCTAAATAATCCGCATAGGTACAGTCAGCCAAACAGCCTCCCCTCGGTTCCGTGCCGTATCTGTGCGAGGCGGGGGGGTGGGGGGCGACACCCGTCATACTTCTCTTGCACGCTGATTGATTTTTATTGGGAATGTTCAGGGGTGTCCAAATGTAACCGCAAGGTGTGAGTTATAAGTTTTATAAATCGATAAATAAAATATTCGACGACCCGTTTGAAACAGTCCTTTGGTACAAGGGTTGCGGGTTCGATCCCCGCACAGTACAAACATTTGTGTGTATGAACATGTCTGTTTGTATTGGTCTGGGTGTTTGTATGTATTATAAGTATGTATTTACAAAAGAAAAGTAATATATGTATATATTAGTAATTCCGCTGTTGATTCTGATATCCGTAACACAGGTGCTTGAGCTACCTATCTCGGAGTCAGATCAATGTCAGTATGTGATGTTGTGAAATATTTATTTATTTTATTTATTTATCTGACCGCACATTTCGTTGCTGCATTCTTATCACGGGGAGGAACTATTTGATCTACTCCCTGCAGCTGAATTCTTACATCGTTCCATATAAGCTATTGTTATTCCATCCTCATCATCTCGACGGATGGCGGTCTAGTACTGTGCATTTCTCCCGGAACTTTCTACTTCAGTTCTGTGGAACAATTTAGCTGCAGGAGCTCTATTTTTGATTCAGTTGTATGACTTAGCGTCGTCGATGCGACGTAAGTCACATTCGCCTTTTAAGTCGCATGAAGCCGATTTTCCCTATTTTTGAATCATTCGATTTCGATGTTGCCAATATAATACGGTAAATTGACATTCTAACTAACCCTTCCATGCAGAATTTTATAAAAACCGTTAACTTTCGCATTGCAAACGAAACGCAAAAACCACAGATTATTGACTAAATATGAAAATCTTATCTATGAATACGAATGTCACCTGTCAAAATCAGTCAAATCGAAGTTTTGAAATTTATAATATTTTGTTTATGCTTGTTGCTATTGACAACTATTTTGACGTTGCTTTTACCGCTCGCTTTAAGTCACTCGACCAACGAGTGGGTGGGGTCACTCGTTGCAGACGAATGATTCAAAAATGCGAAATTTCGTATGTCGAAGGAAAATCAGTAGAAATCGTGCGCTCGTCACGATGCTAAGTCATACGAGTAAATCAAAAATAGGTCTCCAGGAGTATTTCCCGACGGGTACGACTTAGGATCCTTAAAGAGTAGTCTTTTTTAAAAAGGCTGGCAACACATTAGCGATCTCTCCAATTTCTCGGATGTTGACCGCAGGTGACCCGCTTGCTCATTTGTAGCCTCTAGCATAAAACTAATATAACACAGACTCTTTCAAAATAACAAAAATAGGTACATATAACATATTATTTTATTATTATTTTCTGTTCTTACCAGAATTGTACTTACACGATTTAGATCGTAATCGACCAATCTTTATCCGAGAATAAATCTATCGTAGGCATAACGTTGTTATATCGTACAATTCATAGCTTCTTATGTTTATGTTGTTAATGTGCTTCAAATTAAAAAAAATTCTTCCATTATTTTTTTATACAATGACACAGAAAAACGGCGTAAACCAAAAAAAAAACATTCGAATGATCTGGAAAGTTAAAATTATAGATAGATATTCTTTATTGCACAAAAAGAAAATACAAGCATGATACAACAACAACAGACAGTACAATAAGGCGGTCTTATCGCTTGTAGCGATTTCTTCCAGACAACCTTTGGGTAGAGGAAAGAAATACCGTTTCGTAATAGGGGTAGGCAGTGCAAAGTAGTTTAACAAATGAAAATTATATTAAATTAGTCAGTTTTAAACTAAAAAATATTAATACCGTTATTAACTCACCTTCTGTTAATTTTAATCATGATGTGTACCTACGCATGTTTTGGATATCATCTAAGATCTCTCCCTGTGTAGTTTAGATTTTGTAATAATGATGTTCTGTTTTGTGTACCAAATAAAATAAAAATTACATTGCATTACATTACATTTTACATTCTTATCATTTAGAATTTAAATAAATAAGTGCTCTGTCAAAAGTACACTCCCCTACCCTCGGATTGGGCCTCCGGTACCCAGACTCACTTCATAGAACACGAGGTTTTCTGTAAGTGGGGTCACTCTGGTCGAGCTCGCCCATTCATGTCGAAGTGTGACTCTGCCACGTACTTTCCCATTATAAGATTAATATTTATGAAGGGTTTTAACATAAATGTTTGTTAAACCTTTGGGCGCTAAAACGGTGTTATTTATAAAGGAGTTTTCATTCTTTTTTCGAAATTTTTGTATGATTTTTTTTGTTTAAAATGTCAAAATTGCTCTATAACACCGTTTTAGCTAACAAAGATTTATTGAATGTTTATGAATAAAGCCCTAATTTTTGTGGGTATTTGTGAGAATTTCTATCATCCTCAGCGTTAGGCACATCCCTGACTTGTACAAATTGAAACAAAGCCCCAGTTGGGAGAGCACGTAATAACACAAAATGCGCTGTCTGTCTGTAAACACGATCTCATAACAACTTGCTCCTGGTTCGGAACTTTGTATAAAGGTGAAACATTTCTTTCACTATACTAAAGATTCCTTTTGGACATAAGTTCCATTTTGTACCAATAGATGGCGCTAGGTGTCCATTGCATCGCGCAAGCGTTTTGTGTTTTCAGATTACTGTAAGCGTTGCTGCTGTCTGTATGGTTTACTTTTTTATAAATAGTAGATACAGATTTTAGGGAACATTTTCTTATAAACTTTTTTATGATATGAATTTATGAATCTTCTTGTATTCGTTAATCTGGTTAGCTATAGGATTTCATAGATATCCTCCTGTGGCTTTTAGTATTAGAGAATTAGCCCACTTACCGATGAGTAATCACCCCGCAGTTTGCAGACGGATCGCCTGATGGTAAGCGAAAGTCGCCGACCATAGACACACACAATAGCAGTTGAGTCACAAGTGCGCTGCCAACCTTCAAACTCTCCTTTCCCCCGGATTGGGCCTCCAGTCCCTCACAGCACAATGCTGCTTCACGCCGGTTTTCTGTGAGGCCATGGTATCACTTCGCTTGAGCCGGCCCATTCATGCCGAAGCGTGACTCTTCCACGGCATTGCGATGTTTTTTTTATAACAAAAGAAAGTAGTCAGCCGACCAATCAGGTCAACCGGCCCACTGGGCCTCCGGTCCATCGGGCATTTCCCCGATTAGCCCGTACGGTCAATCCGGGCCTACGGGAAGCGTTCCAAACTAACAGAACTACAAAGGTTCCTGGATTATCACTAAACCAGGGTTATGTGATATTTTCTCCAGAGGGAGAGCCAAGCTTCGGCATAAATGGGCCGGCTCGACCGGAGTGGTACCACGGGCTCACAGAAAACCAGCGTGAAGCAGCACTGTGCTGTGTTCGCTGAATGAGTGAGGGTACCGGAGGCCCAATCCGGGGGAAAAGGTGGTTTTATAGGTTGCCAGCGCACTTGTAACTCTACTGTTGTCACGGGAGTCTATGGGCGGCGGCAATCGCTTACCATCAGACGGTCTGTCTGCTCGTCTGCCACCAATCACATAAAAAAAATCACCATTTCTCACACTATTATGTACGTATCTAATTAATTCTCACAAACTGCTTACTAGAATTATAAACAATAACACATTTATACATGAAAAATTATATTGCAACTTATTAGCCAAGCAATAAGTAACTTTAATGTAAACTGATTAAGATTCAAATTGTTTTCAGGAATTCATCTAGGACAACATTGACGTCAATGAACAAGATTCGTACCTAAGCATTTTATTTAAAATTATAGATAAATATATTACTATCATCAAATACAGTATATTGCTGATCTCCAGTATAAAGCACGATATTAGGTACAACTTATCAAGTATTAAATTGGTACTATCTTTATTGATATATCGTTGAATTGATATTTTTTTTTATTGCAATGTTGATTTTCAATTTATAAATTGATACCTTATGAGTTAATGATAATTTATGAGTGAGGGTGATCGGAGGCCAAATCTGGAGGAAAGGGGGGTGAAAGGTTGGTAGTGCACTTGTGACTCAACTGGTGTCACGGGTGTATTTTTTTATGATATAGGGGACGAGAAGACGTATCACCTGATGGTAAGGACACTTGCCACGTCAAAATAGTCACAGGTGCGCTGCCAGCCTTTTTAAAAGTCCGAAAACACCGCAAGCGATTATTACAACAAACTCAATTAAAGAGATTCATCAACACCAACTCGCATCACCGTCCAATTTCAAAAAGAAAAGAAAACGTGTCTCTTTAATCACTTGACATTGGCAAGTTGCGGCAAGACGGAGAGCCATTATTATTAAAAAAAAATATTATTATTATTATTATTCGAAGTTCTGGGGAGCGTTCGTTGTCGAGTGGTCACTGCGACCAAAATGAGACCGCAAGCGATAGTTCATTCCACATTTTTGTCGTACGAGGTAGAAAGTCGCGGGTGTCCATGGACGACGGCAATCGCTTACCATCAGGATCCGTCTGCTCGTCTGCCACCTATCACATTAAAAAAATTCAACAAGTAGCTTAAACACTTATGTTACGGATATCAGACAACAGAGGAATTACAAATATATACTCGAATATATATATATAACACCCAGACACTGAACAAACACAAGTGTTCATCACACAAATTTTTGTCCAGGGTAGACGTCGAACCCACGACCTTTGGCGCATGAGGCAGGGTCACTACCAAATGCGCTATCTATCCGGCCATTTATAATAGAATATCAGCCAGATCGCTAGTACGGACAGCCACACATCAATGTATACAAATGTATCAAACTTCGATCGATTTTCACCTTTATGTCATGCACGTTTCGTTTAACCAGGCAATGGATCATACGAGACCACTAGATTTTAAACTTTATGCAGTTGAGATAGAGCTGAAAACCAATGAAATAAATGATGTCTAGTTGCCTGGTAAAGGGTTATATTATTATTAATAACTAGAACGTGTTTCATCAAATCTAGATCCGAAATAATTTGAAAAATATCGTTTACTAATTTGAGCCATCCAGGAATCGAAACAGGGATCTTTCACGTTTGGGCACACACCTCAGCCACTTCAGCATTTGGGGGAATCGATAATCCAAAATAGGTACCTAGTTAAGAAATTATGTACAGACAGCTACACATCTAAGTATACAAAACTGTCAATTTTTTTCAACCAATTCTTACCTTTATGTCAAACATATATGGTTCATTCTCAATTGAGGAAATTTGACACTTTGATGTGTCCATGATTCGCACATTATTTATTATAATGCAACACAAAAATTGAAGTAGATAGATCAAAAGTAGATAACTAGATAGGCAATCCAATAAATAAGACATGCAGGCTGATTTAAGATGAAAGCAACAGTAAATACCATCGTTTGATCCAGGCAAAGGAAGCTCCTAACCAGCTCATATCTTACAGAACTTTCTCATCCATTTCCAATAGGAAATCGCAGATGACCGTCTCATCCTGGAAGTAGCAAATTAACAGAATTGCCGCTACAACCAATTTAGGTCTACTGATTATGACATTAATCGATTACGATGTGTGGCACAAAGCTGCGGAAGTAACCACCGTGTGTGGCCCTTTCATATCGATAACTCGATATCATCGATCAAACTACCCACAATCGAATCTACGCCTTCTTGCGTGGAAATAAAGTTTTAGTTCTATTTTCAAAAAGTTCTAAACGAAAAACTGTTTCGTTTTTTAAATCGGTTTATTACTGGGCAGTCCGCGATCAAACATGGCGGCTGGACATGTGACGTTTTCAAAGATGGCGTTGATGATCGCATTTCCTTAATTATAATGTTCTGATCTTCTTTTGATTGTGGAGGCGATAATTTTTTAGCGTTTTATTAATAGGCAGATGACAGAGATATGTGGATACCAATTATGTAAAGATATATGGTCGGAATGTTTAAGAATTTGACCGCTTAATGGATTCTTTTGATCTACTGTATACCTTATTTACATAAAATAATTATCATTGTGATTAGGTTGTCTAAAATGGCTTAAAATTGATGTCATAATGAATTTGTTGGTGGACTTCCACTGAGCATCGCAGAAAATTAATGACAGTAATACCTCTTTAGACAAGACTAGTGGCTGCCCTCACTACGTTTCAGAACATTAGTTATAAGCTTTGCCAATAGAGGGCACTGGGCATCTATTACATCGTGCTAGTGTTTTTGTTTTGTCGGTTATCATAATAAGCAAGACGTTGTCTTTAACATCTACCTCTTTATACATAGAAGAAGTAGAATATAGACCTGGCAAAAACTTATCTTTCAAAAGATTGGATGGAACTTTTGCATCTGGGTCAGTGCAGAGATGCGGAACAGTGAAAGCTTCATTTGAAACATCGACTCTCAGGTAGATCCGTGATTTATTCCGCTCATTCGGCACACTCCGATCATACATCTAATTCAAATCATTCGGCTCATCGGATCATTCCGCTCATTCAGCTCACTCGGATCATTTAGCTCATTTGGATCATTCAGCTCATTCGGATCATTTCGCTCATTCGGCTCATTTGAAACATTCGGTTCACTCGGACTCGAGATCCATTTGAGTCGAATGATACACTCGGCGCGAACATTAGAGATTCGGAACAGTATATCTTTTAGCTGAGTCGGATCACTGAGTCATTACATTAAAGAGTTACACAAAGAAGTGTGATACTATCGGTAGAATTTGAATACAACGTGACGGCACATTAAATAAGTAGGGCCCGATTCGACCAATCTTAATCCATGGTATAATGTCAGATTTGAATAGAATGACAGCGCTATACCATCGGATTAATATTAGTCGAATCAGCCCTAAGTAAAGACGTGGTTTTTGATGTAAAAATATGGTGCTTCTGTGCATGAAGAGAATAATGATATTAATAAAAGAACCATTTGTATCGTTTTCATTAAGGTGACGGGTAGGGCACACTAGCGACGCGAATCGATTTTGAGGTTTAGCTCCTAAACCTATTTAAAAATAGATCTATTTTGAACAATTTCGGGATTACAACCTCTCGGCAAATACTTATACTATTTATCAAACAACCATGCAAAAATGTTGGGTCCAACGCGTACGCGAAAAATTGATTGACGCCTAAAGCGGCCACTTTTGGCGTGAATCAATTTTTCTCGTACAAAAACGGACCCAACATTTGTGCATGGTTATTTAGTAAATAATATAAGTGTTTGCCGAGAGGTTTGTTGGCGACCAGCATCGATATGATACTTTTTGGCCAATATTTCCAAATTTTATTGATTTGCTTTTTATACATTTTGTTTTTATATGTCTTTTTTTCTCGTGTCATTCTGCCAATAAATTTCATCGATTCTACACGCGAGTACGTTTTAATGGTTAAATATTCTTTCGGCAATCCTCAACAAGGTTGTTACCCCGAAATTGTTTAAAATAGATCCAGTTTAGTAGCCAAAAATTAAAATCGATTGGCGTCGCTAGTGTGCCCTACGCGTCATCTCAACTGCTATTGCGTGTTGCGTTGTCACGTGAACAACTTGCTTTGGACCGTATGAATGACGTGATCCGTGATCACGGCAGAATGCGTAAAGGCCGGAATCTATAGAGTCTGTGACTCTGACTGATTTCTTTAAGTGACTTCTCCTTTATTATAATAATAGACGATATATATTGGCGATAGATATATAGTGGCAGTGGGCTAAAGTGGGCCATATTAGCCGCAGAACCGACAACCGATGGGGTAAACGAGTTCTGGAGTGGAGACCGCGTCTTGACAAACGTAATGTAGGGCGCCCACTGGCTAGGTGGGGGGACGATCTGCGCAGGATGGCTGGCAAGAGCTGGATGCGAGAAGCCATGGATAGATCACAGTGGCGAACAATTGGAGAGGCCTACGTCCAGCAGTGGACTGCGATAGGCTGATGATGATGAGACGATATATATAGATATTATAATAATTAGACGACCCGTTTGGAACAGTGGTAGTGAACACTGCCTTTGGTCCAAGGGTTGCGGGTTCGATCCCCGCACAGTACAAACATTTGTGTGCATGAACATGTCTGTTTGTATTGGTCTGGGTGTTTCTTTGTACTATAAGTATGTATTTACAAAAGAAAAGTATTATATGTATAAGTATTATATGACTGACCGGATGTGGCGCAATTGGTAGTGACCCTGCCTCTTACGCCAAAGGTCGTGGGTTCGATCCCCACCCTGGACAAACATTCGTGCGATGAACACTTGTGTTTGTTCAGTGTCCGGGTGTAATATATGTATTTAAGTATATATTTGTGTTCCTCTGTTGTCTGATATCTGTAACACAAGTGCCTAAGCTACTTAGTACGGAATCAGGTCAACGTATGAGATGTTGTGAGAATTATTATTATTATTATTTGTAATCCCACTGTTGATTCTGATATCCGTAACACAGGTCCTTGAGCTACCTATCTCGGAGTCAGATCAATGAATGTGATGTTGTGAAATATTTATTATTATTTAATAATAATTTATTTATTTCAAGTAACAAGATACATTAAAAAAATATTTCATTGCCCCATATCATAAATACCTTACAGTCTAAAATACATATAAAAAAAACATTTATTAACCAAAAACAAACATTAACAGAAAGAAAAGTTCTTTGACTCCCACACTAGTTATATAATATCACTAGTTATATAATATAATATATACAACCTGTGCGGATAAAGAATGGGATCAGAAATGGCGGCGAATCTATTCACTTCTCGCTCGCACACTATTTGTGTCGACTATTTGTATACTCGCACTCGTGGGGTGCATTCTTTATCCGCACAGGTTGTATATATATATTTTTTTATAAGATTAAATTTACGTGCGGCACGTAGAGTAAGCTGGTAGCCGTCCTCGAAACTTCCGAAATACGACTCCCTATTATTAATAATATGCTTTAAATTGCACTTGAAATTGTATACCCTCTTACTAGAGAAATGAAAGACTTTTCCCGTTGTAATTATATTTTAAATCATACTAAACGCAAAGACTCGCGGCAGACGGTAGATAGAGTATGACATTCATAAAATTATGAATGAAATATGACACCGACTGTCACGAATTATAAGTTACTTTATCGTTTATTATTAATGAATGAAATACTCTACCGTCTTTGAGTTTAGTATAAACTACCGTGTGTGAGCCACGCTTGGGCATGAATGGGCCGGCTCGACCGGAGTGATAACACGGCCTCACAGAAAACCGGCGTGAAGCAGCACTATGCTGTGTTTCGCTGCGTGAGTGAGGATGCCGGAGGCCTAATCCAGTGGAAAGGGGGATTTAAAGGTTGGCAGCGCACTTGTGACTCCACTGGTGTCGCGAGTACCCATGGGCGGGGGTAATCGCTTACCATCAGATGATCCGTCAGCTCGTCTGCCACCTATCACATAAAAAAAATCTAATAATGAAATAGTTTTTGAAATCCATCTAGTAGTTTTGAGTTTACGAACAAGGCCCTAACTCTTTTACTTTATTTTTTTTTAATATTTTAAAAACTTCCAAATCTGGTTCTGCATAAACATTCTAACAACGCTTTAATGATAAGCCTGTCCCAAGTTCCAAGAACTTAAGAACCAAAACAATACTTTCGCCACGTCATCACTTCAGCTTGATTAACAGACCAGACAGACACTTCGATTACACCAGCATAGTGATGCGAGTCCAGTATATTCGATTGGCTCGGATCCGAATAAAAAAATCGTCTTATCGAGTTCAGTATGACTCGAGTCATCCTATAAATCTCATTCGCTTGTACAGTCACGTGCACTAACAGGTTTTTTTTATGTGATAGGTGGCAGACGAGCAGACGGATCACATGATGGTAAGCTATTGCCACCAACACCAGTGGAGTCACAAGTGCGCTGCCAACCTTTAAATTAACCCCCCTTACCCTTGGATTGGGCCTCCAGTACCCTCACTCACGCAGCGAAAAACAGCACAGTGCTGCTTTACGCTAGTTTTATGTGAGGCCGTGGTATCACTCCGGTCGAGCCGGCCCATTCGTGCCGAAGGGTGGCTCTCCCGCGGTCAAAGTATACAACTTCATTCAGCAGACGGATGGTAAGTAAGTCAGTGTCGCCAACCATGCCATACCATAATACCATAACAAAATATGTAAAAAATATATATGTATAGTATTTTACGCTACCACTACTAAAAAGTACTCACTTTACATATTAATTACATCACTAGACATGTGTTTTAGTAGGCATGGGACAATAATGTTATTATACAAAATATTAATAGAAGTATGATTTAATACTATAATATATTATAAGCCTAGGCCACCTAGGACGGTAATAAGGAATCGATTGATACCTCATTGGAAATCATCATCATTCCACAGGAATCGATTGATACTTATTTATCTAATATATAAAATTCTCGTGTCACAGTTTTCGTTGCCATACTCCTCCGAAACGGCTTGACCGATTTTGATGAAATTTTTTGTGCTTATCCGGTATCTATGAGAATCGGCCAACATCTATTTTTCATCCCCCTAAATGTTAGGGGTAGTCCACCCCTAAATTTTTATTTTTATTTTTTAGACAAAATTTTTAATTTCTCTTTTTTTATGATACAACATACAAAAATACATACAATCCTCAATTTTCACCCTTCTACGATCAACCCTTTTATTTATTTATATGGCAAAACAACGTTTGCCGGGTCAGCTAGTTAGTTTATAATACTGTATTTTATTTATGTATTAGGGTTATATGTTATATTTTAACATTTACAGTTTCTTTTTTTTTCCATATTGAATATTGCACCCCCTACCCCTTCTCTACTATCAAATGTCCTTTACCCGAAGGTTGTCTGGTAGAAATCGCTTTCAGCGATAAGACCGCCGAAATTGTACACAAAATTTCTGTAATGCCTAGTACTTAAGTTGTGTATTTTGTGCAATAAAGTATATCTATCTATCTATCTATCTCATTCATCAAAATCGGCTGGGTAGTTTAGGCAGAATCTTACATACTTACAGATATACTTCATCATCATCATCATCAGTCTATCGCAGTCCACTGCTGGACGTAGGCCTCTCCCATTGTTCGCCACTGTGATCTTTATACATCATCTATATACACGTGTGAACTATTATGTGTGTATCAGATACACTTAAAGACTGTTAAAATCATAAACTTTCTTAAGAGCCGGCAACGCATATGTGATACCTCAGGTGTTGCAGATGTCCATGGGCGGCGATGATCACTTTCCATCAGGTGTGCCGTCTGCTCGTTTGTCCGCTATAATGTATTCTTTTTTGGCTTTACCGTAGTCAGGTAATAAAAATAAAGTTTAAAAACTGAAACCCGACTACCAAAAAAATACGGTCTAAAAAGTGCGAAACAAGAAAATTTACTCTGCTGAAATTATTATGCCGTATTGCCGTGGTCCTATGCCACATCGATTTTATCAGTTTTGCTACAGCAGGTGGTATACGACCACGGCAATGCAGCATAATAATTTCAGCAGAGACAATTTTCTTGTTTCGTACTTTTTAGAGCGTGTTTTTTGGTAGTCGGGATTTAGTTTTTAAACTTTATTTTTATTTAACATATTTTTTAGTTGTGTAAATAAAATTACATAGTTGAAATGTGCTAAAAAGCTCTTTTATTTGATACCACACACGGTACCGTCAAGCATTTTTTTTTAGTTCCTTACTCTAAGTCCCCTAGATGGCACTGTAATCAATTTACCGTGACGTCATGTAGCCCAACCAGAAGACAATCAAGACGCTTCTAACGACACCTCATTTGTTCAAATATGATAACTAGTTTAGAAGTTATGAGGGAACAGATGAACAATCATACATACATACATACAGGTCAAAATCATAACCCTCCTTTTTCCTTCGCCGTAGTCGGGTAAGAATATATCTGAATCGAGCCACATCACTAGCCATCGATGCATTGGTTTCATAACCAGTACATGCTTTCACTAGCTCGAACTCATATATACATATATGTTATCCGCCTGTATATCTCGCTGACGGCAATCAATTAGCATTATTATGCGTTATTTTAAACAATTACACACGAATACTGATAGCTTATCGATTTATTGGTGAAATCGATAAATCTTGCCAGTTTATAGGTAAATACGGAATACTGGCAATTTTAATGTGACTTATAATTTAAATGTTCGTGTTGTAAAGAGTTTACTTTGCAAAAGTTCCGTAAGCTTCTTTTTTTATGTGATAGGTGGCAGACGATGGTAAGGATCACCTGATGGTAAGCGATTGCCGCCGCCCAGACACTCCCGACACCAGTGGAGTCACAAGTGCGTTGCCAACCTTTAAATCCCCCTTTCCCCCGGATTGGGCCTCCGGTAGCGACATTCATGCCGAAGCATGGCTATCCCACGGTCATGTTCATGTTGGCTTACAGAAGTCTAGATTTATCTATGTTTTGTTGTATTAGGAGATAATTAGTCTATGGTATTACCTACTTAGTACTTATATACCTAGAAAGTAAGTACTGCCTCTGTGGGGCAGTAGTTATTGGGTCACACTTTAAAGCAACGGCTGTCTTGCGCAGCCGTCGGTCCCGGGTTCGATCCCCGGGTCGGGACAATATTTGTACCTGTATTTTCGATAAGAAATCCTTAGTGGCGGGCCGGAGTCTGGAATCTAGCCGTCTCGTACTCCCGTGCTTCGGAAAGCACGTTAAGCTGTTGGTCCTGCGCCCGATCCCTCTCCGGTCGTGTCACAGTAGTGTCCCATCGGAATATGAGGGTAATGGAATAATAAGCCCGCTTGTGTTTGCGCACACACTTGAGCGGTATAATATATCTTGCGTACTTGACTGATCATTGAGATTGGGGGCCGTAGCCGTAATCGGCTGCTGGATATTGTTAGAAAGTAATTAAATTGAATAAATGTAGGCTTTAGTGAATATTATGAACTGACACAAGATGAGATAATTGTATGATGATGATATGTAAAGACAGCATATTATCTTCTATATCTATATTATATATAGCTGGATTACCACTGACTGACTGACTGACTGATCAGGGGTGTTTTTGGGGGTGTCGGGGGTTGTTTTTGGATATTTTTTCTTTTTGGTGTTGTTGTTTTTTTAATCAACGCAGGTTTTTGACATTTGGTGGAAAAAAAATGGACCGCAAGCGCGCCGTTGCGCTTTTGTTTTTTTTTTTTCAAATGCGATGCTTGGGTTTTGACATTTGTCTTGGAATCGCCCATTGTTTTTAAAATTGGAACAAGGAAAATTTTTTGAAAAAACAAAATGGCCGCGCCGCCATCTTGGATTGAAAATTGAATTTGGACCCGTGTTTGCGGAATCGTAGCGGAGGGGTGCGCGGGTGGATTTTCAAAATTCTTTTTTTAATCTGTTGCATATGTGTTCTTCTTTCAAACGCTTGTTGGGATTTTTCAAAATCCAAGATGGCGCCGCGTTTGGCGGCCATTTTGTCCGGGGGAAAAAATTGGTAGTTTTCAAATTGATTTTTCGGGGAGATGGCAACATCGGAGGGGGTAGGTTTGTTCCAGGCGTCGGGGGGTAATTTATCCGAGTGTTGCCACGACTGAGAATTTCTACCATATTTTTGGTAGTTTTTGGGCCACGGCCGCGAATAGTAGAAAAAAAAAGTGGTCTCTTTAGTGAAAATCGAGGATGCAGTCTGGTGGCAATCAAGGCTCGCAATGACCTCCAGGTAGTTTTTTGCTAAAATTCTGGCAACACTGGAAATGGCGGCAAAAATAAATTTTGGGGTGTCGCCCACTTTGAGGAGCTCCTTGGACGAGGATATCGTAGATGGAAAAAAAATCAAAATTGTCTATGATTGATCATATAATTAAGTCTATGGTAAAGGTACGCGCTGTCAAAAATACAAGATGGCGGACGAGCTGGCGGCCATTTTGTAAATTTGTAAAATTTTTGAAAATTTCAACGTGATTTTTTTGACACATGGCGACACTTGAGCCAGTTGACATGTATCGGGCGGTTGTGAGTCTTGCTTGCGTGTGTTGCCTTGTCGAAAAATATTTTGGCGATTTTTGATAGTTTGCGCGCCAGGGCCCGAAAAGGAGCCGAGTCGAAATAGCCATTTTTGGGGGAAAAAAATCTCAAGAGGCCATCGACAGGGTTGGTCCAAATGACATTTGACTATTTTCAGCACCCTGACCTGGCAACACTGGGAGCTGTTGAGAAAAACATTTTTGCGACCTGGTCATTTTCGGCGATAGTTATTGGTCCTCTGGTATTAATTGAAAAAAAAAGTAAAAATGTGGTTCGATCTCGTTTATGATGTAGTATATGGGAAAAATACGGATTTTTTGAAATTCAAGATGGCGGACTAGATAGCGGCCATTTTGTAAAAAGTTGAGTTTTTGAAAAAATTCAAAGTGGTTTTTTGGGCAGATGGCGCCACTTGACGCGAATTTTAGCCAAAACCTTTATTGTTGAGCTTGACAATAGCTACGCGACAGTGAAATAAAAAATTCGAATTTTTAAATAATTTCTGAGAATTACCCCAAAACGTAAAATTGCTAATTTTCAGTTTCTGAGTATGAGGTCCTGTCAAAATGTGACATGCGATGCCACTTTTGGCCGATTTGGCATCCTAACCTGGCAACACTGGGAGCTGTTGAGAAAAACATTTTTGGTCATGGTCATTTTCGGCGATAGTTATTGGTCCTCTGGTATTATTAAAAAAAAAAAGTAAAAATGTGGTTCGGTCTTGTTTATGATGTAGTATAAGGGAAAAATACGGATTTTTCGAAATTCAAGATGGCGGACTAGACAGCGGCCATTTTGTGAAAAGTTTAGTTTTCGAACTGCTTTAAAGTGAGTTTTCGGGCAGATGGCGCCACTTGACGCGAATTTGTGACATAACCTTTATTGTTGAACTTGACAATGGCTACGCTACGGTGAAAAAAAAAACTTGAATTTTTGGATAATTTCTGAGAATTACCCCAAAATGTAAAGTTGCAAATTTTTAGTTTCTGAGTATGAGGTCCTGTCAAAAAGTGACATCCGATGTCATTTTTGGCCAATTAGAGCGTGTACAAGTGTTTGCCGTGAAAAGAAAACGAAAATGAAATTTCGACCTGATAGGAAACTGTCCCATACATTTTGTACTGGGGAGTTGACTTAAAGTACCTCACAAAGGAGTTGTATGGGGAAATCAAAATATTCAACCCAAGTTGGGGAATCGAGGCGGAGCGCCGCGTAGGGTGAAGCCCGGAGCGGCCATTTCATCAAGAAACACTACTAAATCCAAGCGCAGCGCCGCGTAGGGCGCAGCCCGGAGCGGCCATTACATCACGACTCATATCACAAAAACCAAGCGGAGCGCCGCGTAGGGCGCAGCCCGGAGCGGCCATTTTAACATAAATTAGCAGCAAAACCAAGCGGAGCGCCGCGTAGGGCGCAGCCCGGAGCGGCCATTACATCACGACTCATATCACAAAAACCAAGCGGAGCGCAGCGTAGGGCGCAGCCCGGAGCGGCCATTACATCACGACTTACATCACAAAAACCAAGCGAAGCGCCGCGTCGGGCGCAGCCCGGGGCGGCCTTATAACTACATGAGAAAGATGCGGTTGAAGCGGAGCGCCGCGTAGGGCAAAGCCCGGAGCGGCCACATTCTACCAATTATGATCATAACTTGCAACACCAAAAGTCTACCCTCAAACATCATCCAACCCTGCCCAAGGACACACATTTGGTTTATCCTTGGGCGTGGAAAAGGAAAAGGGCAGCCGCCACAAACGGTGCATCGCCTCATGCAAGTTCGCGAGGCCGCAGGCCGAGCTGCGTCTCGCGAGGCCGAAGGCCGAGCTCCGCGGAGGGCGAAGCCCGTAGCGTCGCCGCGCAGGGCGCAGCCCGCAGCGCGGCCAAGCGTCGCAGACCTAGCTCGAAGGCGCGCCCGCGCAAAGCGCGGGGCGTCAAAAAGCTTATCACAAATCAGCAGCAAAACTAAGCAGAGCGAAGCCCGGAGCGGCCATTACATCACTTGTTATAACAACAAAACAAAGCGAAGCGCCGCGTAGGGCGAAGCCCGGAGCGGCCATTCCATCTCAAGTGATACTACAAAAACCAAGCGGAGCGCCGCGTAGGGCGCAGCCCGGAGCGGCCATTACATCACGACTCACATCACAAAAGCAAAGCGGAGCGCCGCGTAGGGCGCAGCCCGGAGCGGCCATTTCATCACAAGTTATAAAACCAAAACCAAGCGGAGCGCCGCGTAGGGCGAAGCCCGGAGCGGCCATCATAATCACTCAGTTTTCTGGAGCAACCGAGCGGAGCGCCGCGTAGGGCGAAGCCCGGAGCGGCCATTATAATCACTCAGTTGTTTGGAGAAACCGAGCGGAGCGCCGCGTAGGGCGCAGCCCGAAGCGGCCATTTCATCATGACTCACAACACCAAATCAAAGCGGAGCGCCGCGTAGGGCGAAGCCCGGAGCGGCCATTATAATCACTCGGTCATTTGGAAAAACCCAGCGGAGCGCCGCGTCGGGCGCAGCCCGGGGCGGCCTTCTAACTACATGAGGAAGGTAAGGTTGAAGCGGAGCGCCGCGTAGGGCGAAGCCCGGAGCGGCCATTTTATATTAAGTGAGAACACCAAAATCGAGCGGAGCGCCGTGTAGGGCGAAGCCCGGAGCGGCAATTCAATCTCAAGTGATACTACAAAAACCAAGCGGAGCGCCGCGTAGGGCGCAGCCCGGAGCGGCCATTACATCACGACTCACATCATAAAAACCCAGCGGAGCGCAGCGTCGGGCGCAGCCCGGGGCGGCCTTCTAACTACATGAGAAAGATGCGGTTAAAGCGGAGCGCCGCGTAGGGCGCAGCCCGGAGCGGCCACATTCTACCAATTATGATCTCAACTTGCAACACCCAAAGTCTACCCTCAAACCCCATTCAACCCTGCCCAAGGACACACATTTGATTTATCCTTGGGCGTGGAAAAGAACAAGGGCAACTGTCTCAAACGGTGCATCGCCTCATGCAAGTTCGCGAGGCCGCAGGCCGAGCTGCGTCTCGCGAGGCCGAAGGCCGAGCTCCGCGGAGGGCGAAGCCCGTAGCGTCGCCGCGCAGGGCGCAGCCCGCAGCGCGGCCGAGCGTCGCAGACCTAGCTCGAAGGCGCGCCCGCGCAAAGCGCGGGGCGTCAAAAAGCTAGTCTATATTATATATAGCTGGATTACCACTGACTGACTCACTGACTGATCAGGGGTATTTTTGGGGGTGTTGGGGGTTGTTTTTGGATATTTTTTTTTTTTTTGGTGTTGTTGTTTTTTTAATCAACGCAGGTTTTTGACATTTGGTGGAAAAAAAATGGACGGGAAGCGCGCCGTTGCGCTTTTGTTTTTTTTTTTTTAAATGCAACGGTCATGTTTTGACATTTGTCTTGGAATCGCCTATTGTTTTTTGTTGTGGAACAAGGAAAATTTTTTGAAAAAACAAAATGGCCGCGCCGCCATCTTGGATTGAAAATTTAATTTGGATCTCTTTTCGCGGAATCGTAGCGGAGGGGAGCGCGGGTGGATTTTCAAAATTCTTTTTTTAATCTGTCACAATTATGTTCGACTCTCAAACGTCATTTGCGATTTTTCGAAATCCAAGATGGCGCCGCGTCTGGCGGCCATTTTGTCGGGGGGAAAAAATTGGCACTTTTCAAGTTGATTTTTCGGGGAGATGGCAACATCGGAGCTGGTAGGTTTGTTCCGGGCGTTGGGGGGTAATTTATTCGAGTGTTGCCACGACTGAGAATTTCTACCAAATTTTTGGTAGTTTTTGGGCCACGGCCCTGAATAGTAGAAAAAAAAAGTGGTCTCTGTTGCCAAAATCGAGTATGCAGTCTGGTGGCAATCGGGGCTCGCAATGACCTCCAGGTATTTTTTTGCTAAAATTCTGGCAACACTGGAAATGGCGGCAAAAATAAATTTTGGGGTGTCGCCCACTTTGAGGAGCTCCTCGGACGAGGATATCGTGAATGGAAAAAAAATAAAAATTGTCTCTGATTGGTTATATAATTAAGTCTATGGTAGGGGTACGGGCTGTCAAAAATACAAGATGGCGGACGAGCTGGCGGCCATTTTGTAAAATTGTAAATTTTTTGAAAATTTCAACGTGATTTTTTTGACACATGGCGACACTTGAGCGAGTTGACATGTATCGGGCGGGTGTGAGTCTTGCTTGCATGTGTTGCCATGTTGAAAAATATTTTAGCGATTTTTGATAGTTTGCGCGCCAGGGCCCCAAAAGGTGGCGAGTCGAAATAGCCATTTTTGGGGGAAAAAAATCTCACGAGGCCATCGACAGGGTCAGTCCAAATGACATTTGACCATTTTCAGCACCCTGACCTGGCAACACTGGGAGCTGTTGAGAAAAACATTTTTGCGACTTGGTCATTTTCGAGATAGCTTATTGGTCCTCTGGTATTCTCTAAGAAAAAAAGTAAAAATGTGGTTCCGTCTTGTATATGATGTTGTATATGGGAAAAATACGATTTTTTTGAAATTCAAGATGGCGGACTAGACAGCGGCCATTTTGTAAAAAGTTGAGTTTTCGAAAAAATTCAAAGCGGTTTTTCGGGCAGATGGCGCCACTTGACGCGAAATTTAGACAGAACCTTTATTGTTAAGCTTGACAAGGGCTACGCGACAGTGAAATAAAAAATTCGATTTTTTGTACAATTTCTGAGAATTACCCCGAAACGTAAAATTGCAAATTTTCAGTTTCTGAGTATGAGGTCCTGTCAAAAAGTGACATGCGATGCCATTTTTGGCCAATTTGGCATCCTAACCTGGCAACACTGGGAGCTGTTGAGAAAAACCTTTTTGGTCATGGTCATTTTCGGCGATAGTTATTGGTGCTCTGGTATTCTTTGAGGAAAAAAGTAAAAATGTGTTTCGGTCTTGTTTATGGTGTAGTATATGGGAAAAATATGGATTTTTTTAAATTCAAGATGGCGGACTAGACAGCGGCCATTTTGTGAAAAAATTGGTTTTCGAAATTCTTTACAGTGGGTTTTCGGGCAGATGGCGCCACTTGACGCGAATTTTTGACATAACCTTTATTGTTGAACTTGACAAGGGCTACGCTACGGTGAAAAAAAATTTTCGAGTTTTTGGATAATTTCTGAGAATTACCCCAAAATGTAAAATTGCAAATTTTTAGTTTCTGGGTATATGATCCTGTCAAAAAGTGACATCCGATGTCATTTTTGGCCAATCAGAGCGTGTATCAGTGTTTGCCGTGAAAAAAAACGAAAACGAAATTTCGACCTCATAGGAGACTGTCCCATACATTTTGTACTGGAGTTGGCTTCAAAGTACCTCACTAAGGAGTTGTATGGGGAAATCAAAATATTCAACCCAAGCTGGGGAATTGAGGCGGAGCGCCGCGTAGGGCGCAGCCCGGAGCGGCCATTACATCACGACTCATATCACAAAAGCCAAGCGGAGCGCCGCGTAGGGCGTAGCCCGGAGCGGCCATTTCATCATGACTCATAACACCAAAAACAAGCGGAGCGCCGCGTAGGGCAAAGCCCGGAGCGGCCATTTTATCACGACTTATATCACAAAAACCAAGCGGAGCGCCGCGTAGGGCGCAGCCCGGAGCGGCCATATCATCAAGCAACACTACTAAATCCAAGCGGAGCGCCGCGTAGGGCGAAGCCCGGAGCGGCCATTTCATCACAAGTTATAACACCAAAACCAAGCGGAGCGCCGCGTAGGGCGAAGCCCGGAGCGGCCATTCTCCTGAACAGTGACTACGAGATCAAAGCAGAGCGCCTCGTAGGGCGAAGCCCGGAGCGGCCATTTTATCACAAATCAGCAGCAAAACTAAGCGGAGCGCCGCGTAGGGCGAAGCCCGGAGCGGCCATTTCATCACTTGTTATACTAACAAAACAAAGCGAAGCGCCGCGTAGGGCGAAGCCCGGAGCGGCCATTCCATCTCAAATGATACTACAAAAACCAAGCGGAGCGCCGCGTAGGGCGCAGCCCGGAGCGGCCATTACATCACGACTCACATCACAGAAACCAAGCGAAGCGCCGCGTCGGGCGCAGCCCGGGGCGGCCTTCTAACTACATGGGGAAATACGGTTGAAGCGCAGCGCCGCGTAGGGCGAAGCCCGGTGCGGCCATTCATCTGAACAGTGACTACGAGATCAAAGCAGAGCGCCGCGTAGGGCGCAGCCCGGAGCGGCCATTACATCACGACTCATATCACAAAAACCAAGCGGAGCGCCGCGTCGGGCGCAGCCCGGGGCGGCCTTCTAACTACATGAGGAAGATACGGTTGAAGCGGAGCGCCGCGTAGGGCGCAGCCCGGAGCGGCCACATTCCACCAATTATGGTCATAACTTGCAACACCAAAAGTCTACCCTCAAACCCCATCCTACCCTGCCCAAGGACACACATTTGATTTATCCTTGGGCGTGGAAAAGAACAAGGGCAACTGTCACAAACGGTGCATCGCCTCATGCAAGTTCGCGAGGCCGCAGGCCGAGCTGCGTCTCGCGAGGCCGAAGGCCGAGCTCCGCGGAGGGCGAAGCCCGTAGCGTCGCCGCGCAGGGCGCAGCCCGCAGCGCGGCCAAGCGTCGCAGACCTAGCTCGAAGGCGCGCCCGCGCAAAGCGCGGGGCGTCAAAAAGCTAGTCTATCTATCTATATTATATAAAGCTGGATTACCACTGACTGACTCACTGACTGATCAGGGGTTTTTTTGGGGGTGTTGGGGGTTGTTTTTCGATTTTTTTTCTTTTTGGGTGTAGTTGTTTTTTTAATCAACGCAGGTTTTTGACATTTGGTGAAAAAAAAATGGACCGCAAGCGCGCCGTTGCGCTTTTGTTTTTTTTTTTTTTAAATGCAACGGTCATGTTTTGACATTTGTCTTAGAATCGCGCATTGTTTTTAAAATTGGAACAAGGAAAATTTTTTGAAAAAACAAAATGGCCGCGCCGCCATCTTGGATTGAAAATTTAATTTGGACCCGTGTTTGCGGAATCGTAGCGGAGGGGGGCGCGGGTGGATTTTCAAAATTCTTTTTTTAATCTGTTACAATTATGTTCGACTCTCAAACGTCATTTGCGATTTTTCGAAATCCAAGATGGCGCCGCGTCTGGCGGCCATTTTGTCGGGGGGAAAAAATTGGCACTTTTCAAATTGATTTTTCGGGGAGATGGCAACATCGGAGGGGGTAGGTTTGTTCCGGGCGTCGGGGGGTAATTTATTCGAGTGTTGCCACGACTGAGAATTTCTACCATATTTTTGGTAGTTTTTGGGCCACGGCCCCGAATAGTAGAAAAAAAAAGTGGTCACTTTAGGGGAAATCGAGTATGCAGTCTGGTGGCAATTGGGGCTCGCAATGACCTTCAGGTAGTTTTTTGCAAAAATTCTGGCAACACTGGAAATGGCGGCAAAAATAAATTTTGGGGTGTCGCCGACTTTGAGGACCTCCTTGGACGTGGATATAGTAGATGGAAAAAAAATAAAAATTGTCTCCGATTGGTTATATAGTTTAGTCTATGACAGGGGTACGCGCTGTCAAAAATACAAGATGGCGGACGAGCTGGCGGCCATTTTGTAAATTTGTAAAATTTTCGAAAATTTCAACGTGATTTTTTTGACACATGGCGACACTTGAGCGAGTCGACATGTATTGGGCGGGTGTGAGTCTTGCTTGCGTGTGTTGCCATGTGGAAAAATATTTTGACGATTTTCGATAGTTTGCGCGCCAGGGCCCGAAAAGGTGGCGAGTCGAAATAGCCATTTTTGGGGGAAAAAAATCTCAAGAGGCCATCGACAGGGTCGGTCCAAATGACATTTGACCATTTTCAACACCCTGACCTGGCAACACTGGGAGCTGTGGAGAAAAACATTTTTGCGACTTGGTCATTTTCGAGATAGCTTATTGGTCCTCTGGTATTCTTTGAGGAAAAAAATAAAAATGTGGTTTGGTCTTGTTTATAGTGTAGTATATGGGAAAAATACGTTTTTTTTGAAATTCAAGATGGCGGACTAGACAGCGGCCATTTTGTGAAAAGTTAAGTTTTCGAAAATTTTTAAAGTGGGTTTTCGGGCAGATGGCGCCACCTGACGCGAAATTTAGACAGAACCTTTATTGTTAAGCTTGATAAGGGCTACGCGGCTGTGAAATAAAAAAATCGAATTTTTGTGTAATTTCTGAGAATTACCCCAAAACGTAAAATTACAAATTTTCAGTTTCCGAGTATGAGGTCCTATCAAAAATTGACATGCGATGCCATTTTTGGCCAATTTAGCATCCTAACCTGGCAACACTGGGAGCTGTTGAGAAAATCATTTTTGAGACATGGTCATTTTCGAGATAGCTTATTGGTCCTCTGGTATTCTTTGAGAAAAAAAGTAAAAATGTGGTTTGATCTTGTCTATGGTGCAGTATATGGGAAAAATACGGATTTGTTGAAATTCAAGATGGCGGACTAGACAGCGGCCATTTTGTGAAAAGTTTAGTTTTCAAAAATCTTTAAAGCGGGTTTTCGGGCAGATGGCGCCACTTGACGCGAATTTTTGACATGACCTTTATTGTTGAACTTGACAAGAGCTATGTGGTGGTGAAAAAAAAAATTAGAATTTTTGGATAATTTCTGAGAATTAGCCCAAAACGAAGATTTGCAAATTTTCGGTTTCCGAGTATGAGGCCCTGTCAAAAAGTGACATCCGATGTCATTTTTGGCCAATCAAAGCGTGTATGAGTATTTGCTGTGGAAAAAAAAGAAAATGAAAATTTGACCTGGTAGTAGACTGTCCCATACATTTTGTACTGGAGTTGACTTAAAGTACCTCACTAAGGAGTTGTATGGGGAAATCAAAATATTCAACCCAGGTTGGGGAATCGAGGCGGAGCGCCGCGTAGGGCGAAGCCCGGAGCGACCATTTCATCATGACTCATAACAGCAAAACCAAGCGGAGAGCCGCGTAGGGCGTAGCCCGGAGCGGCCATTTCATCATGACTCACAACATCAAAGCCAAGCGGAGCGTCGCGTAGGGCGAAGCTCGGAGCGTCCATTATAATCACTCGGTCATTTGGAAAAACCGAGCGGAGCGCCGCGTGGGGCGCAGCCCGGAGCGGCCATTTTATCACAAAACAGCAGCGATAGGAAGCGGAGCGATATTATATATAGCTGGATTACCACTGACTGACTGACTGACTGATCAGGGGTTTTTTTTGGGGGTGTCGGGGGTTGTTTTTGCATATTTTGTTTTTTTACGTTGGGGTATTTTTTTAATAAACACAGGTTTTTGACATTTGGTGGAAAAAAAAGAACGGGGAGCGCGCCGTTGCGCTTTTGTATTTTTTTTTTAAATGCAATGCTTGGGTTTTGACATTTGGTTTAGGTTTGCTTATCAGTTTTTAGTGTGGCACAAGGAAAAATATTTGAAAAAACAAAATGGCCGCGCCGCCATCTTGGATTGAAAATTTAATTTGGCCCCGTGTTTGCGGAATCGAAGCGGAGGGGGGCTCTGGTGGATTTTCAAAATTCTTTTTTTAATCTATTGCATAAGTGTTCTACTTCCAAACGGTGGCTAGGATTTTTCAAAATCCAAAATGGCGCCGCGTCTGGCGGCCATTTTGTCGGGGGGAAAAAATTGGCACTTTTCAAATTGATTTTTCGGGGAGATGGCAACATCGGAGGGGGTAGGTTTGTTCCGGACGTCGGGGGGTTATTTATTTGAGTGTTGCAATGACTGGGAATTTCTACCATATTTTTGGTAGTTTTTGAGCCACGGCCCGGAATAGTAGAAAAAAAAATGTGGTCTCGTTAGCAAAAATTGAGTATGCAGTCTGGTGGCAATTGGTAAAATTCTGGCAACACTGGAAATGGCGGCAAAAATAAATTTTGGGGTATCGCCGACTTTGAGGAGCACTTGAGCGAGTTGACGTGTATGCAGCGGGTGTGAGTCTTGCTTGCGTGTGTTGCCATGTCGAAAAATATTTTGGCAATTTCTGATAGTTTGCGCGCCAGGGCCTAAAAAGGTGGCGAGTCGAAATAGCCATTTTTGGGGGGAAAAAATCTCACGAGGCCTTTAGTTGGGTCTGTCCAAATGACATTTGACTATTTTCAGCACCCTGACCTGGCAACACTGGGAGCTGTTGGGAAAAACATTTTTGCGACATGGTCATTTTCGAGATAGCTTATTGGTCCTCTGGTATTCTTTGAGGAAAAAAGTAAAAATGTGGTTCGATCTTGTTTATAGTGTAGTATATGGGAAAAATACGTCAATTTCTTATTAATAAATTCATGGATTTTCTAACTTATTTCATGTTTTATTTATTAAAATAAACTTTTCATAATTTACAGCAATTGTAAAACTCAACTTACCGTATAGATACAATAAACAGTCACACGTCCGGTTTTTCCTAACAAATACAAATTAATCGATGTTCAAATTAATCGATAATGTTAGATATGTTTGGTTCAATATCAATGAGGAAATTTATCAGATTGTGGAAACCTAATTTGTGTCTGTCTGTACATAAATAACAGTTATTACATAGGTACTTAATGCATGTTTCAGTATGATAAGTGTAGGTATTATGCACATCCTTAACTCTCACGTAATGTCGATCACATTAATTGTACCATGATTCGGGAATAATTACCTAATTATGTACCTACATAGGTTAGGGTTATTTTTTTTTGTTGACCTGTTAAATAACATTCATTGTAGATATTGATTCGGAAATAATTACCTAATTATGTACCTACATAGGTTAGGGTTATTTTTTTTTGTTGACCTGTTAAATAACATTCATTGTAGATATTGATTCGGAAATAATTACCTAATTATGTACCTACATAGGTTAGGGTTATTTTTTTTGTTGACCTGTTAAATAACATTCATTGTAGATATTGATTCGGGAATAATTACCTAATTATGTACCTACATAGGTTAGGGTTATTTTTTTTTGTTGACCTGTTAAATAACATTCATTGTAGATATTGATTCGGAAATAATTACCTAATTATGTACCTACATAGGTTAGGGTTATTTTTTTTTGTTGACCTGTTAAATAACATTCATTGTAGAAATTGATTCGGGAATAATTACCTAATTATGTACCTACATAGGTTAGGCTTATTTTTTTTTTGTTTTGTTGACCTGTTAAATAAAATTCAGTGTAGAAATTGATTCGGGAATAATTACCTAATTATGCACCTACATAGGTTAGGGTTATTTTTTTTGTTGACCTGTTCTGTTAAATAACATTCATTGTAGAAATTGATTCGGGAATAATTACCTAATTTATGTACCTACATAGGTTAGGGTTATTTTTTTTGTTGACCTGTTAATAAACATTCATTGTAGAAATTGATTCGGGAACTAATTACCTAATTAAGTACCTACATAGGTTTAGGGTTATTTTTTTTTGTTGACCTGTTAACTAACATTCATTGTAGAAATTGATTCGGGAATAATTACCTAATTAAGTACCTACATAGGTTAGGGTTATTTTTTTTTTTTGACCTGTTATAAACATTCATTGTAGAAATTGATTCGGGAACAATTACCTAATTATGTACCTACATAGGTTAGGGTTATTTTTTTTTGTTGACCTGTTAAATAACATTCATTGTAGAATATTGATTCGGGAATAATTACCTAATTATGTACCTACATAGGTTAGGGTTATTTTTTTTGTTGACCTGTTAAATAACATTCATTGTAGAAATTGATTCTCGGGAATAATTACCTAATTATGTACCTACATTAGGTTAGGGTTATTTTTTTTTGTTGACCTGTTAAATAACATTCATTGTAGAAATTGATTCGGGAATAATTACCTAATTATGTACCTACATAGGTTAGGGTTATGTTTTTTTGTTGACGGTTAACAACATTATTGTAGAAATTGATTCGGGAATAAATTACACTTAAGTACCTACATAGGTCTAGGAGGTATTTTTTTTTTGTTGACTTCGTTAAATAACATTCACATTGTAGAAATTGATTCGGCACAAATTACTAATTATGTACCTAATAGGTTAGGTTATTTTTTGTTGACTGTTATAAAAATTCATGTCGAAATTGTTCGGGGAACCAATTACTAATTATGTATACATAGGTAGGGTTATTTTTTTTGTTGGAACTGTT